>JBCAUA010582416.1:0-16309 GCA_038406235.1 Peronia verruculata
AATTCGGTCATATAAACATTTAAAGCACACACACACACACACACACACACACACTAGTACACATAATATAGACAAACACATACAGAGAATATCTGGCAGCAGGTGGGAACAACAATATTATAACAGTCAGCTCTGTATGTGCACCCCCTCACTGCAGGACTACTATAGAGTGCCAGGTGAGCAGTGTAAAATCAAACAGCAAATCCAAAACTCAACCACTTTAATCAAATAGAATGGAAACAATAAAAAGTAGCATCTTGTGACACCCATCGGACATGAATCATTTTCTTGTCAATTATTGAGAAGAAACATTGAAACCAATCATCTTGGCAAGAGCTTTCAGTACTCCTGAACATTTCACAAAATCATACAAAATCAAGACACTTCTCCATTGAGTTATTTATTGACTTTTTGAAAGACATCGCAGATACATGGTATTAATGATAACAATATGCACTGAACTCGAAAATGTGACATGACGGATTTTTCCTCAATCTCCATTACAATGCTTATTTACATGACTGCATCGTTTTCAAAATAATAATAATAATAATAATAAAATCTGTTAAAAAATGACGCCGAAAGCTTCTAAGTACATGTCTTTCTTTTACAAATTTCGGTCAGATCTGATTCCGATTCTTGTTAGTGTGACGGAAATTCCTATCATAATACATGTATTTTTTTTTTTTTAATTTATATATTTTTTTTTCATGTTTGGATTATGACGTTTCAGACCTTCGCGGGAATATAAGATGAGTATGTACTTTATCCTCGCATCATTTTGGCATTTGGTATTCAAACACAGTGTCTGGGGAGAAAAGCTTTGATCAGATCTTTCTTTTTGACACATCTAGTGTTAATATCAAGAGGTGAGCTGTCATTGTTGTATACTTTACGTAATATTGCCTATCATTGACTTCATGGTGAAAATCACCACGTGACAAAATACCAAATTTTACACGGGAGCGTTTAACATATATCATATATAAAAACGAATTTCGACCTTAATCCGGACTGAATTAATAAGATAATTTTATTCCTCTATACTAGCCTGAAGATGGGCTTCTGAAAATGTATATTTTTTTTTCAGTTAAATTTGCTCTTCTTGTTGTTGTTGTATTGGGGTTTAACGACACATCAGTAGGATTACGGTTATATTGTGTCAAACACGGTAAGATGCGTTTACGCGTCAAGAAGAAGAGAGGAAAGAAAGCGGGACAGAAGTAAGGGAGCAAGGAGAGCGAGAAGAGATTTCTCCCCTGGAATATCGAAGATAACACTCTATGGGAGACACCCCACCGATGGCGGGCTTACACCGCCTGCAGGTGGGAGCAGAGAACCTACTTATAAACCCCGGATAAATTTGTTCTTGAAATAGATGTTCTATTTGGTGGGAACATGGCAAATTCCATCATGCCACCAACGACATGTAAATGCAGTTTGAGTGAGTACGAGTATTGTGCTAAACATGTTACAACTTTTCCACAATGAGGTCATTACCCGTTAACTTTCTCTCTCGTGGTCTAAAGTGCCAAGAAACCTATCAGAAATTTTCAAATCAAATAGAACATATTTGTCAGAAAATATTACATGCGTGTGTGATCGGAGTCTTCTGATGACTGACACTAGCCGCTCTAGATGCAACCGGTAGTAGAAATCTGATGTGACATTTAGATGGAAATTAAGACCGATATTGTCGCCAAGGTTTCCATCCAGCGTGTGTCACAGCTCCGCTGGCACGGAAAAAGGATTCCTTTGATGATTTTTTTGATGATGTTGTTGTTGTTGTCGTTGTTGTTGTCGTTGTTGTTGTCGTTGTTGTTGTTGGTGTTGGTGTCGTTGTTGTTGTTGTTCTTCTTCTTCTTTTTCTTTCTTCTTCTTCTTCTTCTTCTTTTTTTTTTTTTTTTCGTGTTAACCCATTATTTTTTTTTTCTCTTCGTTCTCTTTCTTTCTTTCTTTTTTTTTTTTTTTTTATTCAGCAGCTTTATAGTGATGCTCTAATGGATCAGTCACATCTTATATAATGTGATAGTCAAAAGGGTTCAAAATGAAGCAATACAGCGTTGATAAAATGGATGAAATGAGACTGGAGCCCAACAACCACGAGATCATTGAACAGTTTGGAACTTCGGAGATCTGTTTATCGTATGTGTTGTGAAATCCTCGCCGCCGTTTTTTCCGCACCCAGGGGAATCCCCTTCTGATCTCGCGAGATCGGAACTGAAGTGTTCTAAGTCTAGCTGTCTGTGCTCTGTTGTGTTTCGAGAGATTTAGGCTGAGTAGTCAAAAATAGAGGCACGGATTTCGCAGCACATAGTATAAATCTTTGAATTTAACAATTACAAAACTTCACTCAGTTGCAAGGCGGTTCGGTGATGACAGATGAAATCCAGAATGCAGAAACAGAGACGAGACATTAGTTTCCTAAGAAATAAGACAATGTAATATAAATATCTAATAAGAGATTTGACACGTATACGATGAATTTATAAATGGCACTACCGGTACCAGTGATGAGACGTCACAGTTTGTTACAATGAATCTCTTTGGAATGGTTGGTATATGCCCAAGGCTGAAGCAATAAATATTGCTTTAATTAGCAGACATCAAATTTACAATTCGCCAAAACAAGAAAATTAATGTTACTGAAAAAAAAAAATGTACAGTCATCACACTTCTTCTCATATATCTATCTGTACACATGCTGTCATTCAAGCATTAAATTAATATATACATTTTATTGATAAAGACTCCACAGTCACACTCACTCAAACACACAACTGAGACACACATAGGTCTATAGGAACAGACATACACATCCAGTGCACACGCGTTGGCTACACACGAACATGCTCTGTCTTTGAGCAGAAATGGTTAATCTCATAACTCAAGAGTTTGTTGTTGCCATTACGCTCCACAATTCCAAGCTGCTCATGGGGCTTTCCCCTCCTTAATTTACATCAGAGAATTTGTTATCAAGAATGTCACTAACTGAAATGCTTTGAATTTAACCCTCTTTTGCCCACTATGGCATTTGGGATACATTTTAAAATGAGCTCCATGATCCAAGCACTGAAAGAAAAGACAGTCATATAACATATTTCACCCGAGGAAACAGTGGAGAACACTTGATAACGAACTATGTCAAATCTTTCCAGCTGATGTCATACGTAGGGTGTTAAATTTCAAACAACGATCTGAAATAATGCCACCACTGTATCATTCTGTTTTAAAGGCTATGACGGTTTTTTTCGCTAGCAAAACTAATGGTGAAAGCTGAGTGTTTCTGGAAGCCCCGGTTTACATCTGACCCCTTTCTGTTACATTGCCCTGAGCTTTGTATGTACAGGCCTTGTTGTATTTTTAGCATTTAATCCTCAAAGAACCGACGAAGACTTTAAATAATAATATAATAGTATAACTTTAAAGTTGTGTTAATTATCAGCGCCCCTGCAGTGGGATTTTTAGATCGGCACTCACCAGAAAAATCAGTCCTCTGTGATCCTTTCTGTACAGAAACTGCTCAGATTTCCATTCCCATTGATTTGAATCATGTTTGTCACATTGTGCCGTAAAAGGTTAAGATCGGTAAGCTCTGCTCGACAGTTGAAAAAAAAACAGAACACCCACGTTTCCACTGAGACTTTGGGCTAACTCTGTATGGCACCGGTTACATTGTGGTGGTTTGATCTTGCAGTTTGAAATGTTGCCGCAATGTTATACTAGCGGTAAATTATACGCATAACAACGCAGGGCAGTTGTTGGTTTTTCTTTTTGTTTGATGATGTTGTTATCTTCTGTGTTGTTACTGTTTCATTATTATTTTCATTATTATCATTTCGTTTCTTTTCCTTACTTTCCGTCTATCTTTTTTCTCTTTCATTCTTTTCCCTTCCTTCTTTCTCTTTTTTTTCCCCTTCTTTCTAACTATTCCTTGTTGCTGTCTGTTCCTCTCTTCTAATCAAATGCTAATAACTGTCCTGCGCTGCAGCCTTCATTCACCTACAGAGCTAAATGTTCATTGAAAACTATGCAGATTTTCAAACTGGTAAGATAAAAAAGTTACTGATTCAGTTAGAAAAAAAGTAGGTTATAAAATAGAGAAAAAATTCCCGATAAAACTTTTTTTTTTTAAATAATATTTCACATGGTAGTAGGCTATAGCAAATCAGAGTGTTACATGCAAAATGAGATGATATACACAACAGGGCCAAGACTAGACATAACACGTATTTCACTAAAGTTGATAAGACCCGGAGACGGTGAAAAGCTGAGGGCCAGGGATAAAACGAGGAAAATGAGAAGATATCTCTTTCTCTGGGCGTGATGAAGAGTTGTCAGAGTTTGAAAGTGGTCGGACGAGATACCAACCCTCTCCGCGTCTACACCAACAATACAGTGAGTGAGCGCCCCACAGTTCTTCTTCATTTGCTCTCTTACATTCCTCTCTGGCAACACACATTTTCTATCTCCCCATATATATGCCTCCATATACTGCATGCCAACAGTTTGTACACCTTTTGTCTCTTTGTGTCATTGTTTTGTTAATTGTGGATACAAAGTTCAGCAGTATAACTGTCAATAGGATTTTTCAGTAAGCGTTTAGTATAATAATATATCTGTAAGCTTATAAGAATTTGTAAGTTTATACACCTGAGTAAATACGTGTATTAGTTGCGTGTTTCATTTGATTGTTTTTGTTGTTTATATAATTATGTGTAGGCTGAGACGATGTACATGTAGTATAAGAATGTAGAGATGATGCATGCTTCTGGCTTCTTTGTGTGGATTGACAATGATATTAGTGTACGTAAAATATTTTATAGAGCTTTCAAATCTGTGTAAAACGTACATGCTTATTTCATCTCCCTCGCTCTCTCTCTCTCTCTCTCTCTCTTTCTCTCACTCTTTCTCTCTCTCTCTCTCTCTCTCTCTCTTAAGTCTCTGTCTGATATGAACGCAACCAAGGCCTCTTTAAAGTGTTGTAATGAGATCTTAGTATAATGTTATAAATCATAACTATAAAACTTGTAAACGGTTATTTTTCATTTCTTTAATACACCACAGGGTGAATCTATCGACACAAGTACATCATGTGCATCACTGTAAAGCATATAACATTTTATGAAATACAATGTATACAGAATCTGGGGTTTGAAAAATAATTATCATAATAATAAATCCTGATTATTATTGTTACGCCAACACGAAGCACCACATTGGCATGGTTTCTCAAAGAGAAATGCAAGTCTTGTGAACGTAAAGTGTCACGCAGCGTCAAAAATTTCGGTTCTTTAAAAAGAAAAAAAAACTGCATCAGCCAGAAAGAATCTGTGAAAGTGAAGCGTATTATTTGCAGCACTAATAATGAATAATTTCTTAAAAGTAAAACGTATGTCAAGCTTCATCATAGAAGACCATCAGAACATAAAATTAACGCGTGTGCCGAGTCAGGTGAGTATAAATTTTTGAAGCAAAGTGCCTCATTGTAGGGTTAAGAGGGAATATGTAATTTCTGAGTGTGAAATGAAATTCCAGTCTACATCTACGAAAGCGAAAGTAAATTGCTTTAGTATGAAAGGGGTGTAATTTTTAGTCAGAAAACCCTTTTTTCCCAGCTCCGAGAGGGTATATCAATTTTGAAAGTGAAATACATATTCGCTCTGTCAAGAGGGTGTAATTACCTGAAAGTACCACCATTAACCCAACCATTTGCCACATTGGCCCCCCAAAGCACCGTGAACTTGCAACCACTTGAACCCCTATCTCTATCTCTGCGGAGTGTCTTTCGGCCGCCAGCCACAAGAGAATTTTGTTCATTACAAATTGGGCTGCATCTGCAACAAGCTCCCGGTCGCTTGTAGACATACATAGTTTTTCTTATGGATGCCAGTGGCTCATTCTGGTGTCTATGGCGAGGGTAGGTTTTCGTCCTCCGTCTTTCTTTCTTTCTTTCTCTCTTTCTTTCTTTCTTTTTTTCTTTCTTTCTTTCTTTCTTTCTTTTTTCTTTCTTTCTCTCTTTCTTTCCATAATCTCTCTCTCTCTTTCTTTCTTCTTTCTTGTTTTTTTCTTTCGTTTTTCTCTGTCTTTTTTCTATTCCTTATTCTCCCACCCCCCTTCCGCTACTTTGTCTCTCTCTCTCTTTTCTTCGTTCTTTCGTTTTTGTTTGTTTTTTTTCTGTCCTGGTGTTTCATACTTTTCATTTGTCTTCTTTCTTTCTTTTTCTTTTTTTCCTCTGTTGTTCTTTCTCTTTTCTTGTTCGTGGTTTTCTTCCTTTCTTTCTCTTTTTCTTTCTTTCTTTCCCTCTTTCTATCTTTATTTCTTCTATCTCTTTTTTTTTTTTTTTTGCTGTCTTTTTCCTTTTATGTCTTTTTTTATCATAAGCATTTCAATTTATTTTATAGTTTGTTCTTTTGGAATTACATTTTCGCTCTTTTCCTTTTTACAGATATAAGGATTTCAGTCATTGTGAAAGATTTCGAGATGAAAATGGTGGATATATTAGTTACTATATCCAGGTGAGATTACTAAAGGTCCTCCAGTTTCTACAACCTGCACTGCTCTAGAATATGTTTTGTCACTTTGGTAACAATAAAACATTTACAGTAATAACAATGTACATGTATTATAGCTAGTATAACAATGAAGAAACAAAAATAAAGCATACTCATTAATGATAGGGTACTTAACCGTATTTCAAATAGATCGCTTCAGATATTATGCAAGCAGGGTGAAGAGAATAATCATAAACATGTGAATACAAGGAGTGGGTGAAAACTGAACAAATAAAAAGAGATAGAAAGAAAACAGCAATTCTTAACTAGCTCTTGGAAAATTGCCTCTCCAGTATTACACTTTACCTTTGAAAATACTGCAATGCTAAAGTACAACATTTAAACACTGACAATGCTACACATTGTCAAGATCGTGATATGTTTCCTACCTGTAACAGAAACACAGTTGGACAGCACAATGTCTATAACTACATAATAATATTTAAGCCTGTAAGAGGGCTTCCAATGAACTTCCAATATTCATTCAAAATATTGTAAAATCAGATTTGAAAAAAAAAAAACGGGATGGTCTCCTCATGCATCCAGGTTTGAATTTTAGTCAAATTTTTCTTTAATATTGGTTTCTTTTGTTTCATTTCTTTTTTACAACAACAGAAACATCAAATAAATGATTCTGTTTTGAAATATGAAAAAAATCCTTTTTAGTGATTTTTTTTTTTTTAAACCGAGACTAAAAAATGGTACTTGAAAGTAGGAGTATAATGTTTATACAAGTTTATAAGTACATCATATTTTTTTATTTTTTTTTTTTGTCTTTAATGGGAAGCGTTATATAAACTTTGTATCACTATGCTAAAGATAGGGTGGAATTTAAAGAGATTCATTACTGGTAATTGACTGCTTGACAGAAATGATGTGAAGAAGTAATTGTGAAATGAACGACATAAACAAGGCTGAAACAATGGAGTGGATTATTGAATAAAAGCTTTAAAGGTAGCGAGACTATCTCGTGAACACCATTTTAAACATTCTATTTCATTTTTTAAAACAAATAATATTAAAAATTTGTTAATATAATATTGTTTTGGCAGAAACAATTACTGATCTAACTTTATTTTGCTGTATATCGCAATTCATATATTAGATAGGGGGAGCATTAGTTACTATATCCATATATGAACCTATATTGTATACGTCGTTTATCATTCTCAGAGAAATATCTACTATTCTATTCAACATTATAATTCGTGTATTAGCTGCAGGAGTATTATTATTACTTTTGGATAATATTTACACAATATGTATATTCTTTTTTTAACATATTATTCCTACAGAAATAGATATCAGACCACTCTGTTGGATACATTACAACTGAAGCATCGATATTAGATGTGGGAGAAAATTAGAGGGTGAGAGTGAGGGCAGGGAATGAGGCGGGAAGGGGGAGGGGTTGGGGAAGGGGGTAATGAAGACAGTTAATACTGAAAGATTATAATGATATGTGTAATACAAAGTTAACCAATGATAAAGATCATAAAAAGTAAGCAGTAAGTTGTAGAACTTACATCCGTTTGCAATGCGAGCGACTTAGGGTTTGTTGAAGTGAGAGAGAAAAACAAGAGACGAGGTTATTGGACAACCAGCACATAATATTATTATTATAATTTTTATTGTTATTGTTTCTATTATTGTTGTTATTATTTACAATTATTTATTACAATTATAATTACCAAGACTATTGTTCTCATTGTTAACTACCACTACTGAAACTATAACTGTTATTTTTATTGTTTTTAAACTGATGATGATAAGAAACAGAGATGAAAGATAGAAAGAAAAGACTATCTAGGGAGGAGAAGAACGATAGGCCTAGAGCAGAGAAAAAAGCAGCAAGAGAAAACGAGAGAGAGGAGAGAGAGCATGTGGTTTTTTGTCGAGAAAAAGATGTTGATAATGATCAAGATGACAACTTTTTCATTATCAAAGATAAGTGATGCTTGGAAAATGTTACAATTCTTAATGGTCAAAACTTGTTCATATTTTCCTTGTCTTATTTTGTTACATCTTTCGAATTTTTTCGGGTACGTTTTTCTGAGACTGTTATTTCATCTTTCCCTTTCATTTCATTTCTGATAATAGATACAACAAAACAAACAACAAAAAAAAAAAAAAAAAAAAAGAAAAAGAAAGAAAAAGAAGAAAACGAAAATGATGAAAAAAAAGAGGGGGGGGGGGAGAATTAGCCTATATTGTGTTTCTTATCTACCAGATTTATATCTAGATCTACTAGATTTTACGGTCTTATCATTTTTATTTATTTTTTTCTCCCATAGTGGGATTAGTGGACATGGGTCTCTAGTTTTTATTATTATTATGATTCTTCTTCTTCTTCTTCTTTTTTCAGTGAAAGGATAGATAGAAAGAATCTAGTAAAACTAACATGGGAAGACAATGGCCACACAACAATAATATATAAAAAATGATGATACAAAATTATGATAACGTGATAATGGTGATTATGGTGATGATGATAATGATAACTTTCATCCTGTGATGGTGTGATAAAATGCTAGGGGATTATGATGACTAACACAAAGGAAGAAAGAAAGAAAAGAGAAAATATGACGATATAACAACAATAACAACAACAATCACAACACAACCAAAACAAAACAAAAAATAAAAAAGGGGGGGGGGGAAGGAAAAACAATTTACAACAACAACATACGCTAAAAACAAGAACGCAAAGTAACAAACTAATACGGGATTGGGGTACACGATAAATTATTCGATTTCGTTATATAACATCTTCACTTATCAAAATCATATACTGATATCATGCTGTTTAAGAGACGAAACTGAAAATACGCGGACAGGAGAACATTTTTAATTAATTCCTACCTAATTAGGTAGCGGTAACACTTACCAAATTGGTTTCACAAGTTCCTCTACATGTTCCTTGGATCTGCGATTTAGATGAGACAAGAAATCCACTGGAAAAAGCCACGGGAAACAGGAGTAACAATAGAAATTGTATAGTATTTCCAGTATATGGCGACATTTTGTACACAGCTATCCTCTTCCCATGGTGTTGAATTCAACAGTGTGGGAAACTTTTCCTGCGCAAAGGAGTTGTCAGGCGTTTTTTCCTATTTTTGCCCGGGCTCTCATTGGCTGTCCGCTTGCGGCGTCGACAGCGCGCGACCCGAGGACGGTTACTACATAGACATAGAAGCGATCAGCTGGCGGTGCTCTATCAGCGTGGAGGGCTGGAGCAGGGCGCTGGTTCCGCTTTGCTAACTGGCCAGTGGTAGTGGTTGGTGGTGGTGGTGGTGATGCTGCTGTTAAGTGGTGGTTGTCGGTGGTAATAATAGTGGTGCTGCCGGTGGTCTATACTGACTGAAAGTAATAGAAGAAGGAGGGAGACATGAAGGGAGGAAGAGAGAGAAAGAAAGAATGACATCTGAAGAAGGAAGTCATAGTGACATGGGGGTATGTGGGAGAACAGATGGAAGAGAGAGAGAGAGAGAGGGAGAGAGAAAGTGAGTCTGTGTATAAGAAAGAAAGGAAGAGAAGAGGAAGGGGGGGGGGGCGATGGGGAAGAGTCAAGAGAGATAATGATATAACGTCTGTGAGAGATGTCTGAGTGACGGAGGGAAAGTGAGAGACAGAGGGAGAGGGGGACAACAAATGGAAAGACAGATGATATAGAAGAAAACTCCAACATACTGAGAGATTGCTGAACAGAGAGCGAAGGGGGGTGTGATCAAAACTATCGCGCTCAGCTCATTCATACACACAGACATACTCACACGGGCACACAACACTGGACATGACAAACAGAAATGAGAAAAATACCCAGAGGATTGGGTGAAACTGAAAGAGTAGTGGAGAGAGAGAGAGATAAAAAAAAAAAAACTAGCCAGGGAGAGAGAAACTTGAGAGAGAGGAGAAAGGTAGAAGACAGAACATGTCGTGATAGCGAGGAAAAGATGGCCACTGAAAACATACGTTCTTCCTGTATACAACGCCAGTCTCCAATTTCTCCTTAAAATAATAGTAGCAATAATAATTATTATTATAATTTCCAATGGCTCTTTTTACGACAACAAGAGCAAAAATTGCAACAAAAACAATAACAATGAAAACAACAACAACAATAAGATAAACACCAGCAATGATGTTAATACTGTCATGACAACGACAACAGGATTAATAATACTACTGATCAAAACAGCAATAACAACACAAGTAAAAAGTGAGAATTCCGATAAAACAATGAACCATTGTTCTAGTCAGACAGGTTCCTTTCTACACCCAAGCACAAGAGGTATGATACAAGCATTGTAAAGAAGATAACAATAACTTATGCTTCCCTTATTTGAAACAGTCATGAGATGCATAAAATCATTTAAATACATATATATATACATGTTATTTATTCAGTTATGTATAATTTTATTCCTCCTCTTCTTTCTTCTCCCTTTCCTCTTCCTCCTTCTACTTTTCTACTACCACACTCTCTCTCTCTCTCTCTTTCTCTCTCTCTCTCTGCTCCTACAACAAATCTGTGAAGTGCTAAATCTGCTACTATCACTACAGTTATGACATCTGTTACTTCCACCATCACTGCGTAGGCACCAAAGATTATAATAATAATTATGATTACGGTTATTACTGTTATTATTTATTCTTGCTAAGTAACAGCAGATTATTACAGTAATATTTTGTTTGCCCGCCTCCCCTTCTCACCCCCCCCCCCCACCCTTCTAAAAAAATTGTTTTACTACGTCATGTCAGAAAAAAAAAATGTTGAGAAAACTCCCGGGCAGAGACATAGAGTGTAAAACACGGTCACTGACGTCTAGTATCAAGCAATTACAGTCCTGATATCAAACCTCTTGAACATGACGGTAAACAAACATTTTGTTGCCTGGACCTTTTTGACAATCACGCCGTTCTCAGTATGTTAATTAAACTCAAAATGTGCACCACAACATTCGCATCACAAGGAGCCGTCACAGATACTGGGGCATCTGAAGGCTGCATCTCTATCCCCTCTTCTCTCTGTACCATCTACACAGGTGACTATGCAAGTGAGCACACGAATTTTCCAGTCATTAATTTGGCTGACAACCATACTTGTTTACGACTTCTTCTCTGGCATTCAGACATATAAGTATACCATAGGAGAATAAGTCAAGTAGCGTGAGACAAAATTCTTCATCCCAATACAAAGGAAATGAAGGAGCTGACCGTTGAATTTAGGGAAAAGAACGTTTTGAGTAAGTATGAGCGTATAAACATTTGGAAATGAGTGTTATATCAAAACTGGATTGGCATGACAACGTCGTCTGCTCACCGGCAAATAAACCCTCTATTTATTTATTTATTATTATTAATTTTTTTTTGTTAGAATTATTGTTAAACATACACATAGAGGGGGAGGGGGGAGGAGGGAGAGAGTGAGAGAGAAGGGGAACTGACAGCATCCTGTAATTTAAACTAAATTCTTCATCATAAAATTCTTCATTACTTAAAATTTTATTAACTTCGATTTTTTAACCAGTCTTTGCCTTTATTGTTGTAAATTAATGTTATTGTTGATTTCTTTGTTTGTCTGTTTGCTTGTTTTTTCCATTATCATTTATTTATTCTTCCTTTTAAAAAAAATAATAAAATAAACATTGAAACATACAAAATACGACAGTATGCACGTCTTACTGTCAATCACTGACTAAGGATTTGCTGGAAATTATCGTGACAGTCAACAAAAAAAAAATAATAATAATAATAATAATAATAAATAAATAAATAAATAAATAAATAATAAATTGTCTAAATCTAGATAAATAATCGGAAAACAGCATTTTCAACGGTTAAGTTGTTAAAATTTGATGTAGGCCCCTATCATTTTTCATGTGTGAGGACTACACAAATAAATAAATCTGGAGTATTCAAGTCAGCATCAGAATTAAGTTAAATAATAATAATAATAATAATAATAAGGGATATACAACATTACAATGCAATATGCTCTTTTCGCTTTTTAAATATTTTTTAACCACCACGTAAAAGTACGTAGTTAAGTAAGGGAGATAGCCCATGTAAAATATCATAACCATCCAGGAACAGTAATCTAGTTATTCCTGCAAGACCCGTTGTTTTCGACTTTTGTTCTAAAAAAAAAAAAAAATCCAGTGTGTAAATATTTGGGCAAAATACAGCATATTTGTTCAAAATTTGCCAACTTTTATTTCTTTTCCTTATTTCGGGACACAAGAGTTACAATTTTGATATTCGAAACAAGTTATAAACCTAGCTCTACAAATCGGCTAAACGCAAACAGCTATCATGGCTGCCACGCTGTCGTTTCGTTGGTTGGAGATATTAGAAAAGGAGTTTGATAAAGCCTTTGTAGATTTAGATCTACTGTTAGGAGAGGTAGACCCAGATCAATGTGAAATCACATTTGATGGGCGCCAGAAAATGACTGCACTGAGTGCAGCCTTTGCTCAGCTCAGCCACAAAGCGCAGACCATTTTTCAGTGCAATGCTAAACTGGAGGTGAGTCCCAAGTGTTTGTTTTGGTTATTATGCCAAATTTATTTTTCGGATATCTTCTTCTTGTTCAGTTATATACTGTCCTCATCAACATTCACATTTTTTTTGAGAACCTGTCATTAAGTCATAGGCCAGGTCTTCATTAGATTTTCAAACAAACCATGCAAAATTGTGCTTGATGTAGAGCTAGATCTATCTAGCAATCTAGATCTAGAATATCTAGAAGATCTAGATCTAGATCTACTATTCTATCCAGATGCCTCTACTCTAGATATTCTAGATCTAGATTCTAGATGTAGATCCAGGCAGTGTGTAAGTCACGACATTTATGGTTTTTATAAGCTTTTCAACCTCCTGTAATGGTGATTATCTCAGCTGTCCACAACCATGGTAAAAAAATAACATAACACTATATATTGTGTTATGTGTGCATCAGTACAAATATCACAACATTTGTCATTTGTTTGTGATTGGCATTTATTGCACTGACTGCAGCCTTGTCAGCTTTAGTTGGTGAGTTGCGATAGTAGGCCTACTACTTTCTAGAATCCACTCCACTAGAGGATTGGAGGGTCAGTGTGTTGGGCAGGTTTTTGTATTAGCTGATGGCTGCCTCATGTAAAACAGCACCATGTAAGAAAAGCATCACTAACTGGAACTCCAATTTTTCTGGATTTGATTTAATGTCTTGGCTCAAATTGGTGAAATTTGACATGACGCTGATTCACAACCAAGTAACAAGCACCCTCCAAATGCACTGACCCTCCAGTCCTCAAGATCTAGGTCTAAATCTAGCCTAGACCTTGGATGCAGCCTTCACCTGGAATCATACTATTACTATACACAACTGCTGACAGAAATATGAGTTGTATCGAATAATTCATTAATTGATCTGTTTATTGTAACATTATGTAACTGATAATATGGAACCATCTGGATCTTGATCTGTGGTGTGGACTTGCTGCATAATATACACATTTGAAAAGTGAAAAAGAATGTTTCATGAGACATGGCTGTTCAAATCAGCCTCAGAGCGTTCCTAAAGTTGTCTGTCACCCGATTCATAAATCAGCACTCGAAGTGACAGCCCTGGAGGATTCCTACTTCAAGGTGTGCCCATATGAATTTCCCGCACTACTGGTTATACCTCTGTGATATTGGCTTTTTTTATCCAATTAGTCTACAATATCTGCTGCAACTGCAATCGTTGTGTGGCCATCTTGAGATTCTCATGTTTTCCGTGGGTATATAGATCTAGGTTTTTGTTCATGTGATCATGTGGATTATTTCGTATGGTATGATTAAAACTACATAGTATTGTCTCTAAAACTTAGTAGAAATGGATACCATTTTTTTGTCAAAACCCCTTTTGTTTGCCAATCAAAATTTCTAAAATTAGTTTTAAACAAATTAGTATTCTCAAAGTTCCACTGTGAAAACTTCGCTTTATGGGACTGAGTTATGTTCGATTTTGTCTTCATGCTTATTGCTACTGAGATTATATGCAACTTCATCTACGGGCACACAGGTGATGCAGCCCTGCTCAGCCCGCCCAGTGTAGGTGGGCCAGCATTAATGTGTAGAATTTAGCAGTTGGAGAATCATATGAAACCCGCACTCTGACGCCAGTAAAGTTGAGACCATTCCCACATTGAGAGGAATGAAAGAGAAATGTTTTTCCATTAATTATACAGGAAATTTTTAAAGAAGTCTGTAGACTCCACTGATGAATATTATCCATTTAGGACTTCATGTTAGGATACAACAGTGCCTATTTTTGTCAACTTTGACAATGTATTACTGCTGTATATACACAAATAAAACATACCAGTTAAAAGTCAAAGATTTTATCTTTTCGTTGGTTAGCTTATGTTTTTATGGAGGGCAACGCTGTTCACTCTATTCAGTCCTTTTCGAAAAGCACAAACTTGCATCATATAAGTTGCTATCGCTTGCATGGGCACTGGGGCATGACTGGTCTTTTGATGGTGGATTTGATGGGTCAGCAGGAAACTAAACTAAAGGAATGGTGGTGAATAGCTATGGAGAGAGCATATTAGTAAGGAAAAGTACCAGTCAGTGTAGACTATTCATGGAGGCATTGTACTGTGGATACATAGCACTGGATCATAATTCTGAAGTCATGTGCAGTGTGTACAGACCTATAAAAAAATTTGCTACAGCTCTCAATACCAGATTATTAGTTAAAGACTCTTTCCTTTGATTGCAGAATCAACACAGCATTGGGTAGCCATACCAGAATTAATCAGAACTGTTCAATACGTAGGATTTTGTTAAACACCTACTCTCACTTCTTTCTCTTCCTCTCCCTCTCTTTTTCTCTCTCTCAAAGTATTTGTTGACAGTAAATGGTTATTCGGTGTCTCAAAAGCTCTGGCATTGCTCTGGAGGTCATTAAAATTCATGATCTCTAGAAGTTTCAGCAGTTGTTGCACACAAGATTTTAACAGCAGTCCAGTTTGAAACAGAAATAAGTTTCCACACAACAGCTGCATTAGCTGGTGATTCACTTTGTTGTATTCAGTTGTTAGTTATGGAGTGGTTTACAGCACAAATGTTTTTATTTTTTCTTGTGCATTTGTGTCATTCTAGGCAGTACGGTTTTCAAAATTGAGAATGTAATTCAGTAGATGTGAATGACCTTAGTCATTGTAACTCAGTGTTCACCTCTCAGTTATTGAGTCACCTTATGATGGAGAACTGCGAAGAAGAAAGAGGAATGAATGTTTGTGTTCAGTCGCTTTGCTGGTATTTTTAAGCCTACACATGATAGCTGTCCTGTTGTCCAGTTTTAGATTAGTACTTCAGTTCAGTGAAGGAAGGTATCTAGGATTTTGCTGTCTTTCTCAGAGGTCCTTTTGGCTGCATCTATGTTTTGATCATAATGATAAGTGCCATTCATGTGCTTTTTTTATCAATGGCATGATGGTATCCAGTGTCTCTGTGAATAAGGGAGATACTTTATATCAAAGAGTATAGGCCTTTTGCCCAAGCATTCACTAATATTTAGGGTACATTTGTTGTTATGACATCGTATTTATACAGGTCAGGAGTGAAACTGAAAAGATTGTTGGAGAAAAAGTGACAGAAAAATTTATCACAGCACACCTCTTTTTAAGGGGGGGGGGGGGCGTCCTGGAATGGGGATTTTGCCCAAAAAACGCGATTTTGAGCTTTTGTTTTAAGTCCTGCCTTTGCTGGGTATAAAA
>JBCAUA010582527.1:0-16308 GCA_038406235.1 Peronia verruculata
TTTAATGGGCAGGGGAATCGGGAGGGGGGGGGGTATGTAGCGCTGATATTCCTAGTGCACTCCAGTTGGTGACGAATAACTCCATTGTTCGCTATGGCCTTGATCGAACACACCGGGCGACATTAGTAGTCCCTGGCTGGCGGCAGTGAGTATAGTCTATTTTTTACATTAAGGACGGCAGTAAGTTGTTAATCTCATTGCTCCAGTACAATGCACTCTACTGACTGTATTTTTGTGTCTTCGGTTTTATTACTTTGAGATATTATTATCATCAAACAAACTGTCGGCGCGATGGCTTTTTGTTTTCGGTTTAATTACTCAAGGATGTCAGTCAGATAAACTGGTGTTCTTTTTACTGCAGGATATCAGATACATCAAACTGTTGGGGATGAGCGTATTTTTGTCCTCGGTTTCAACACTTCAAGATGTCAAAGAAACTGATGGCAATGGTTATATTTTCGCTTTTCTCTACGTACGTACGTGCGTGCGTGTCATTTCCTCCATTGCATGGCATACGATTGACAATGGATGTCAGTGTATTTTATGTTTTTATCATTGTTTGATTGCTCCAATATATTACAATCATACTCTTACAATGTTGGTGATTCTGCTCTTTTTCTTATTCTTTCTTTCTTTCTTTCTTTCTTTCTTTCTTTCTTTCTGTCTTTCTTTCTTTCTGTCTTTCTTTGGTTTTGTACATCACACAGGATGTTGACGATAGATGTGTATTTTTTGTTTTGTTTTGTTTCGTCAGCCAAACTGTTGACGTTGAGCATCATTTTTTGTTTGTTTGTTTGTTTGTTTCATTACCCTGTCACAGAAACAGTTGTCGAGGTGGGTATTGTCTGTCTTTGGTTTCATTTGCCCCAATACATTACACAAACGATTGGACATTGCTGGGCTAACGGTTTTATTCCTTTATGCATCAGATCACACCAACTTTTGGCCATTGTAATGTTCTGTTTGTTCGTTGTTGTTTTTCCCATTGGTGTCATTACTCTAGTATATCCCACAAACGGGTGGCAAGAGTTTTTTTTTTTTTTTTGGTCTTTGTCTCCATTTTATTATTTCATTAGGGCTCTTCAGGCCCCGTAAGAGGCGGTGGTGGTTGGGGGGGGGGGGGGGAATGGATGACATATCTTTGCCCTTGGTTTCATTGGTCCAGTTTGTATGTCACATAATTCTTCAGTTTTCGCGGACTTTTTTTTTTTTTTCGTATCCCAGCTTTGATTCATCTCATCAGCCCTGCGAGAGGTAAACGTCGTATACATTTTAGGGACTTGATCTTCAGCAGCTGGTATAAAGCAGTGTACCGTATGCTTGTCTCTTGTTGGGGGCCTCCGTGACCGAGGGGTTATGCGTTGCTCATCATTGAAACCTGCGTCGGTGGTATGAATTCTACCAGGGGATGGAAAAGATGAGAACCGGTTTTGTTGTTGTTGTTGTTCAATGACTGAACGTTCCCTAACATCTTAAGTAGAGAAGTTTGACATCTGGCCTTCGCGGATAAGATCATATATTTCGAAGGTTTCTTGTATACGTTACACACGTTATAGAATCCCTGGCATCTAAAAATCGGATGAAGAGTTGAAGGAGACGTTGATGTCCATGCAAAATTTCCAAATTTAAAATTTCTAATCACAAAGAAATTTCTCTGACCAAACTGGCCAGTCTTAACCCTTTTGCTGCCAGGTTATTTAAACATTCTGCTGTCCATCCTGGGTTAACATGGCAGACATTTCCAGAACTTAAAAAGCCAGCGTCCTTGAGGGCTTGCAGAAGGTTTGTGCTTCTACTTCTAATGTGCTTATGTCGAGTCATTGGGTCTGGTAGTTTGAACTGGTGCCTAATTCTTCTAACGAATCTGACCCTGGCAGCAAAAGGGTTAAAGCGGAGACAGTCCTGTAGCAAGGCTATGTAATGGTTATATAAAGTACCTCTTGTCCCTGTTTCTTACCATCTGTGTTCACTGTCTCTCCCCTTTGCCCTTGCAAGCCAATGAACATGAAGAGTGTGCAAGGTGGAAGAAGGACGCCGTGTTATTGACAGAGGAGTTTCAAACCGTAAATTTAATGCTTTTCAAGATTTACCTGGTGATTTAATTCAGGTGAAAGACCTTGGGGTGATACATTAAACCAGAACTTTGACCGAGTTCTGCATGTGGGTTGGTATAATGTCATAGGCCTTTACACAGAGCAGGAAATATGTAGAGATCTTGTCTCGCGCAGTAGTTAAGCTTGGTATATATTTATATTATTATGGCCTAGATCTTGTTCTGACCCTGTCATAATGACATTAAATTTGACAAAAAGTTCAACTGTGAAGTAGTTTTTTTTTTTATTATTACAATAAATCATGTTTGTTTATTAAATTTCTTAATACTTAGCTTACTGCATATTTCATACCCTGCTTTTCTGCGTTAGAAGGTATGTCATATCGCCTCAGGGCCCACCAATGATTATCATTAAACGCTGCCTAGCCCACAAGACCGGGTCGTATGGCCTTAGTTTTAGGATCTTTAGTTTGGAGTGAATTACCTGAGTGTTTTACATTACCCTATCCAGAATTATTATAATCCACCTTAGCGGTGTCCGATGCAGGCTCACTCTGCAGTTATCATATTGTAGGCCATCGTTTCTAAAGGGCATGGTACTTGCTCTGTCACTTACTGTAACTCCCCGCCCCCCCCCCCCCTCCCGCCACCACTTTTTTTTTCTTCCTCCAAGCACAACCGTCATGAGGGGGGAGGGGAGGGGGTATTTAAATTCTGATGTTGATTTGTAGAGCATTAGAACGGAAACACCCATACAACATAGTCACACACGCCCGTGTCGGTTCTAACATAGTAGTGTTTAGCTTTAGTTCAGATGTGTAGTTTAAGGTTTGATAAAGATCTCGTAAAAGGGGGGGGGGGGGGGGTTAGAAATGCATGTAGTTATAGTATTAGGTCGATTTTTTTTCTTTTCTCTTTCTTTTGTTTGATGTTATGCACCCTCTCATGCACAAGGCTAGTTCTGCCCTGCCTGTTCCTTCACTGCCTCAATATAAGAATTAGTCTACTTTCCCAAAAACAAGATTGTCTAGTTTTATGAAAACAAGAAATAGTCCAGTTTCCTTAAAATATAAGAACGTCTACTTCCCTCAAGACCAGAACTACTATTCGAGATTTCTTAAAGCGCAATAACTAGTACAGTTTTCTCAAAATAAAAACTAATCCAATTTTTTTTTAAAGCCTGAGGATGTCTACTTTCCTCGAGACAAGAACTAGTCCAGTTTCCACAAAGCATAAGAACTAGCTGCCTGGTTTTCTCAAAATAAGAACTAGTCTAGTCGTCTCAAAACATAAAGAACTAGTCTGCATGTTTCATCCTCACCAAAACACCGGGAGTAGAATAAAAAAACAAAAAACTGCACTTTCCCCAATCTGATCATTTAATATTGTTTCTATTTCCCCATCCTCCGACATTGGCCCGCTGACCCTGTTCCCATAATTATTATCTTTTTGGCCGCGGTGAGATCGGCGCTACCTGCTTGCAGCAACTACTACTCAGGTCGATCAGGTAGCCAAGTGTTGACAGCTGGGAACTCGTGCTTTACGATCTTCTTTGTAAGACCAGTCACTTCACACTATCGGTATTCAGGACTTGTGTCAGCGCTGTTATGTAGGTGATCCATCATATCCACGGCAGTTTAGCTGCAGATGAGATGATGTCGGGATGTAGTACATAATATCTGACACTATTGGGCTTACAGCTGTTTCCAAATTCCAAATTTCTACCCACAAAATTTCTCAGCAAAAATTGACAACTTCTAAAATCCGAGATAATCCTGTCTCTTAGGATTGAAAGGCTTTAGAAAAAACAACAAAGCTTACAGCAGAACGCGAGCTCAGTTCTTAGTTGTCCTAAGTATCTCCATTTAGGGCGATTTGGAGATATATTATGTCATGTGAAAAAGGGATAGTAAATCTACCATATTATTATACTGTGGTCATATATTGTGTCATGTGAAAAGGGGATGGTAAATCTACCTTTTACTGTGGTCATTTCACCGATCACTTGCCCAAATAGGTAGATTTTGAAAATCATTTTGTCTTTTCTCCTTTGCACAAAAACAGTTTGCTAAAACACAACTCACCAATTTTCTCAAAATGTGAAAAATGGAGATAGGACAACAGAGAACGGTGATCACGAGAAGCTATTTAATACTATGAACTGATTATGCATGTCGTCTGTACTGCGGCATCAATCTTACGATCATATTAAACACTCGAACTGCACGAGCTGTTGATCGCTATGCTAATAGGTCATTTTATACAGTGCTTAACCCTATAAGTGTCAAAACGCCAGTCTGCTAGGTGACTCACTCATCGTATTGACACTTTATTTCTTCTCCAACCGGTACTGAATATAATGAGGAAATATTCAGCTGATTCTGATTTTCAGCTTGACTGTCACCATGGAACAGGCATAGGTATCATAGATAAAACCCCCATATTTCTACAGTTGTTTTCTCTGACATTTGGTCGAGTTAATCATTGGCTTTTTCTTCCGCTGCTCCAGTGCATGAGTAAAGCAACTTTATTCTGCTGGTCTGTGATTTGTGTCTCTTGTCAAATACTCATTTCAGGCATTAAGGGGGAAAAGATGGGGGGGGGGGGCATTCAAAGGACAGCTGCTCGTCTTTCATTTTAGGATCAAGTATTCCTGAAATTAACGTTTCCTCAAGGGTAATAAAGTATTGTGTTACCATTTTTTCTTTTTTTATGAGAACTCGCATGAAAGCAGAAAATGGGAACGCCGCTTTTTACCTGAGTGTACAAGTCGGTTGCGCCATCTTCATAATAATTTCAAAACAAAGCATAAACAGTAAAATAAAATTAAAAAAAAAAACGAAACAAAAAACAAAACAAAACAAAAATAATAAACAATTCATACTTTTGTCTTCTTCTTTAATATAATCTATAGCCGGTCACTGGAACTAGGAGCATTTTGCTTGAATTATGAGGTTAATCAATACAAGGATGCGGTAGGTTGATGTCATATAATGTATTCACAAATGATGTACCTACCACCTCACAACAAATGGGGAAAAGTATTAGTGATTTCTATTGAGAGTTTAACTGAAGAGCTGTGGCGTCAGATCTTTGTTCGTGCTCAGAGGGAAGATTTTAAGCGATGTGCATGGAATATGGGTATTATTGATACTGATAGCACAGTTGAGATAGCAACTTAGATTGTAGCTGGCTTTGGCTAATTAAATCTTTGCTGTTTCTCAGAGGAAAGGTTTCAAGTGATGGTAGTGCTTTTTAACAGAATGTGCTTTTCTTAAGCGCAAAAATCTAATTTATATAGATCTAGCTCAACCACATTCCATCAGCGGAAATGCCCATTTTTTTTTTTTTTTCTACAGATCCGATCTTCTTGCCTCCGCTTGTAGCGTGCCAGATTCATTATAATGGTATTGACTTCTTCAGGTCATGCTTTCAGGCATTGCCTTTTTGTCCCAAACCACTCGCTTTGTTTGACTTTTCTCACGAAGAACCTGTTTGGGCGCTCGTGGGGAACAACTAATTTCCTGAAGAAATTTGATCTAGATTTCTGCCTCAAAATCATTATGTACACAGAATAAATTGGTCAGTAACTTTAAAACAGTATGTATATATATATATATCACACACACAAATAAGGTAACACTTTTTACCAAATGAAGAAAGAGGCGCCGGGGGAGGGGGGGGATATGAGAGAGCAAAAGAGATAGCGAAGTGAGGAAAGGAAAAGAGAGATAATGGAGAGAGAAAGAGGGTGGATGGAAGATATGGAGGAGAGAGAGAGAGAGGGGGGGGGGGAGGGCAACGTATAACCGTGCCGTATTTCTTGACCCTCTCACTTATTGTTCTGGCTTTTCTTTTAGACTGCCTTTGCCATAAAAAGGAACATGAATTTGCTTGTTGGCTGGCTGTGGGTCGCACATCACAGTATCAAATCTGCTATAATTTTTATTTACTTACTTATTTATATATGTTCATTCTGTATGGTCAGTCATTCCAACAATTAAGCAGTTGTTGTGTGTGGCGTTGGTGCTGTTGTTATTATTATTATTATTTTTATTTTATTTCTTTTCCAGTTCTTAACTGTTGTTATTGGATGATTGACGCCAATGATAGGGGTGTGTGTGTGTGGGTGCGTGCGTCTGTGTGTCGGTGTCGTAATGTTTCGTCATGGAACGGACATAGGTCTCCAGCCTTGTTTCACTTTACTCTGCCACCCACCCATCTATCTATCCATCCATTCGTCCATCCACCCGTCCATCCATCCATCCATCCATCCATCGATCCATCCATCCATCCACATAGCCAAACCAGTGGCTCGATTTATATTCGAATACATACTTCATAAAAGAGAGAGCGAGAGAGAGAAAAGAAAAGAAGGAGAGAGAGAGAGAGAGAAAAAAGAAGAAGAAGAAAAATAATGGTGAGGAAACAGAAAGAAAAAGAATGAACGATCAGAAGAGGGAAAGAAACAGTTTGTATGGGATTGGGAAGGATCAGGGAAAGAAAACAACCCTGAACGAAAGAGATGAATGATTGAGTTAGTGACAGAAACCCGCGCTGAGTCGTTACGTCCTGATTGTTCGTTTTTGTACAGTACATCTACTGTGATTCTAGCGGGAAAAGAAACAAAAAATGATCGGCTGTCCCAGTGGTGTCAAACAAAACTGCAGTGTTGAATTACAGGTGTACATTAACGCTGTAGGATCAACAACAGTTGTATAATTGTTGACACTGGATGTGTTAAATGTTCGTGTACTGAGTGATATAGTAGAAGTGGTTTGAACAGAATTGTTTCTGTATTGACAGACAGACGTGTTAATGATAGATTAGCGCCTGTAGAAAACTCCCTTTTACAATTCTAAAACAGACATTCCCACCTTCTCACCCTGAACCCCTCGATAGAGTGACATGCTTTGCATTCTCTAGGCGTGGGAAACTAGATTAGATTAAATAGCAGTAGGTTTGTTGACTTGAGCCGCATGATCATCATTTGCTTCCTCAGGTATTTAGAGTGAGTGTCACCTGCTCCTGATCGGGACCTGCAGTGCCACGTCTTTCACTGAGACCTCTGAACAGTCGGACATTTGAATGAGAGAATTGGATAACAGTATAGACCATTCCTTATGTTGCAGCCAACAATAATTGACTTCGGATAAGAACATCCGTACCCATGACTGGGAAAATTCGACGTCTTTGATCTGTTGTCATGTAACTCCATCATCAATGTGGGCTCACAAGTGTCAAGAAAGTATGTGAACCCAGCTTTAGAGCTAGTAACTCATCAAGTCATCAGAAGACGACCGTCGCCAACAGTCAGCCTCTGTAGAGCTGATTCTTACATGTGCAAGCCCTGGTTGTGTTTTTAGCGACGTGTAATACGAAAAGATTTTCCGGTGCGAAATTGGGCACCTCAGATTTGTTTGCAACTTTTCTCTGGCATAATCTCTATTCATTTCTCCCGGAATGATTTCGTTGCTATTTTGTCTAGCAATACCGAGATAACACCCTTCTTTTCTGTTTGCTCAGTTGAATTATATTCAAAATCATTCATTCAAATTGTATATAAAACATGAAGCTGCGACATGCACAAATTTCCATGGGAGCTATAGAAGCTGAATCATACTGAATTTCCAGAAGGAGGATTATTAGACCAAACTTCGAAAGGACCAAAGAGTGACTTCAAAATGGCAGCAGCAGCAGTGACAGCAGATATACGGGTACCGGAGCCAGACTCTGGTGGTGACATCAGAGTCATGACCGTCAAGGCGGATGACGACATTATAGAGAGCAATGGTAGCGTTCACAGTCTGACTCAAGTGAGCAGCACCAGGAGTGCTGTCAGTGATACCGACGATGCCGGATCTTCTGCCGACGAGCTTGAGACTCCTCGGGCCTCCGGCAAACATGGCGGCAGTCGTAGCAGCCACACTGGGCGGCGCTGGCCCTGGAGTCGCTTCCGGCGGAAACGGAAAGAACGGGGTAAGTGCTAGCTCGACCCTGGCATTATACCAGATGTCCACTATACATACCCGATTTACACCCCAATACCCCCCTTAACTGCCTGTGGTGATGGAGTGCCTGAGTAACCCCAGCCTACTCTCCCCTGATGCATATAACCTGTCGCCTTAATACATTACTCATGTGTTAGAGTTTAACCCAACATCTATTATAATAACTTGATTGTTGACAGCATGTCTGGTGTATACACGAGTAACACTTGTAGTAACACGGTGAAGAATGTACAACTGCGGTTGTTGAGTAAGGGTTATATCTTCCTTGTTGTCTAATATCTCATTGTAAGCTCATTACACTCAGAATGATTTATGTCGTATTCTAATACCAGCATCAGAACTACAGTGGGCGATCGCCTGAAAGCCGAAGAGAGCTACTGATACTATGTTATATGTTAGATGTCTTAATCAACCTGTCTCTCATTGCTAACAATATATTTATCGTCATTAATATATTTTGTCCTGTTGGATTGATCACCGGTCGTCATTTTGAAGACATCAACTAGCTGTGTAATACTATACTTATGTATCTGTTAGATTCTTCTTCACCCATGCGTTTATGGTCTCATAGCTCTTCTTTGAGCAGTTTTAAGTATCCAGTAAAAGCTGGACCTGGGTTTCCTTACTTACGTGACCATGGGAACCTTGGCTTTATCATTGCCATCTATTTATGGGTAAAGTTCAGACCAGGGTGAGGGAGAATATCCCTAACAGACACCTATGCAAGTGGTTGCCTCTTATCTGAGTTTTCTTCCTTGGATGTCGCATTTCACAGTATATATCATGACTTTAAAAATCTGCCAGCAGCAATGTAAGATATTCCAAGGAAGAAGTAATGAAAGATTCTTTTTGTTATTGTCGTTTTGTTGTCGTTGTTGTTGTTGTTTTCCTTATTTTTCTCATTTTTTTTTTTAAATCAAACATTTCACCCTTGGTGTTTCAGGGCCCTGCTCTGAAAGGTTCATGTGTAGTAAAATCTATTTTGATCTGTTGCATTAAGCTTTGCAAGCCTTGAATGGGAACATCTTTATAGGAGGGGCCAAGCCTTCATCTTAATGCTGCAAGTTCTCTCTCTCTCTCTCTCTCTCTCTCTCTCTCTCTCTCTCTCTCTCTCCCTCTCTCTCTCTCTCGCACCTGTCATGTCCTATCATCATGATGCCTTACACTGACAGATGTATAATAAACAGGAGCTTCAGCAGTAGATGATAATGATAAGTCTGGGTCATCCCGTCTCTCTTTGTGACTCCCACCTGTCTGCCGCATATCACAGACCTGTGGCACAAGGTCGTTCGTGTTTAGGAGGCCATGCAGCGGATGAACAGCCCGCCATTAAAAACGGTGTCCCTACTGGGGGTTCCAGGCATGCTCATAATGTTGTGGGGGAAATAGGGGGGAAGGAAGGAGGAAGAAAGAATTTCTCAGTCAGTTTTTTTTCAGTGAGAAAAAAAATGCGTAGGAACAAAGAGCACGCTTTGAGCCATTTGTCATAAAGCACGAAAAGGTTGAGTTACTGTTCTTTACCTCATAGGAAGCTTGTAAAAGAATGAGATGGAATAACTGTTGAGTAATATAGCAATCCTCCGTGAGATGACTAGATGGACAGAACATTGGTCTGTAGTAGAGTGTCTATTTTCTTGTCATTTCTTTACAATGACTTGGGCTATTTAGATATGCACTTCTATGAGTGTTCAGTTTTAATTGCTCTATATTTTCAACATTGGATTGTAAAGGGTACCATTAACGTTTTTCTTGCCAAAACGGTCAGAGCTAGTGTAAAAAAAAAAAAAAAAACACTTAGTATATCTCACCCATTTAGCTCATAAAAACTAGTTCGAAACAAAGGGCCTTGTCTTATCCTTGATTCTTAATGAAAACGCCGGTATTGTCATCAGTTTGACATGTTCACGGCAAACTCCTAGGTATGTTATTAATCACTGAACGAGGTCCTCCGGCAAGCAAAGTGTTAAAGAATTGCGTGTAGAAAAGGCTGAACTACCTTGTGAGAGAGTGGACGAAGACACAGCTGGTGTTCGGCCAAAAATCTCCAGAAAACATTTTCAGTCAGCAGTTACCCACTAGTGATACTGGTTGCCCATCGTGCACACCTCATTTAACTTAACATAGTAAAGTGTTCCACGGATATCCATACTTACACAATTAAACGAGCACAGCACAAACACGTATTTCAGTGTATCTGATAGCGAATGTTCATAGTTTTGCCTATATCACGATTTCGAACCTTTTTTTTTGTTTTGTTTTGTTCAACTTAGTAGAGTTAAAAAATTTGGATATATCAACGTCATATCTTGGTAATCATATCCCAGCAAAAAGATGTATCCGTATCATAGAAAAGAATGTTGTAAAGACATCAGTTCACAATTTGTCAATATTGTTAGTTGAATGTAAACATATAGAAATGGAAACAGGTGATTTTTCATAGCGGTTTACCTTGCGACGATGGCCTTCACATTTTGTACAGTTACAGACATTTTGAAATGCCATGATTGACGTCTTTCGTTTGGCCTATGTGATCTCTAGAATTTCTGCTGTATCATTTTGTTGTGTAAGTATATCATTGGTGTACCTGTGCTAGTGCGCCAGCTAACGGACTGAGCGGAAACAGCGCGTGCAGGTTGGCATTAACATCCGGGCTTTGTGCGTGAGTGGGAGGATGAGCCGCCCACCTCTTCCTCATCTCCCATGTATCATCATCATCATCATCATCATCCTCATCGTTTTTTTGCAAAATATAAAACGACTGTCTAACCGGCAACTAATTAAACAATTTTAACAAAGGCAAATAACAATATTAAGAGCTTGATATTGATGTTGATATCGCTTTTTCATATTTTCGAACCAGTTTGGCTCTTCATCAGGGCATCAACATCATCATCATTAAAAATTGTTGTGAAATAGAAAAATACTGTGGACTGTCCAATCGGCAACTAACTAAACAATTTAAAAAAGCAAATCATATTTTATAAAAATGTCTTAAAATACTAGAGGTCTGTTTATCTGCAAACAATCACATACACCAAAAGAAACAAACAACAGAATGCGGACTCGATATGGTAGAAATTGAATACGTTATCACTTCTCCAAATTTTCAAAACCCAACTTTCGAAACTTTGTTGATTATCTTCAGAATCATCGTCATCAAATTCTTAAAACAGCAGCAGCAATACCAAGAACAACAATAGGTGAAGAGCACAAAGTCTTGTTTTGATAGACTGTTCCAATGGTCGAAAAACATGTTTTGTTCAATTTGATGCTGTGATGTTATTCCCAAATGAAATTCACTTTGCCAGAACTTTTTTCGGTAGTTTCAAGAGCTGCTTATTTTTAGTTATTAGATCATTTGAATCCCTCCTTTTTTTTTCAGTTATGCATTGATAGTAGGACCCAGTATTATGCCATAGTGTTTAGTTATGAGATCACTTGAATCTTTTTTTTTTTTTTAAAGTCACTATCCGGTTTAGATATCATATTACATCATTACCCCCCCCCCCTTTTTTTTTTTCAAGGAGAAAAGGGGGGGGGGGGGGGGGAAACTATGCCTCAATATTTTTTTGTGGGAACACTGCTGTAGCCTATCTGTTGTAGTGATTTATCAAAACTTTATACCAGTTATAGTTCTTTGTCAATATTTTATACTGGTTTAGGTGATTTATAAAGATTTCAGACCAGTTTTGGCGATTTATCAGATGTTACTGAGTATAGTGATTTATCAAGAGTTATACCGGTTGTTGTGATTTTTCATGATATATGCTGGTTATAGTAATTAATGAAGATTTTATATTAATTACAGATGATGTCATACTGATTATTGACATTTATCAAGAAGCTAAACTGGTTTTGATGATATATCAAGAATTCAAGGTGTTACACAACTCTGGCTGGCAGTGGTAAAATGGAGACCACCATAGTTAATCGCTTACATCTGCCTATAGGTGCGGGTGCAAACTTTTGTAATGAAGAAGATAATCAGCTTTACGTGCTCTGAATTTATTAGATGGTGTTCAGTATCTTTGGCAAACACATCGGTTTTAACTTTTAATTCACTCAGAAACCTTTCTATATCCATCTTCTCGTCTTGCTATAGCCACATTACTTATTCTTTTTCACCTTTCTTTCCTATATGTGGAGGGACAAACAACACCAAAAACAACAACAACAACATCGCAAACAGTCTCTGAATATACCAGACGCTGTTCATCTGCCTATCTTACCTTGCCACAGAGTCTAACGAACGTTCCCATCTTGACTGGCTGCCCGTGGCAGGTTAGGGCGACCGCCGCGGATCCCGAACTGTGGTAGCTTTAGGTTGATGTTGATAACTTCCCGGGAATATAATTAATGACAGATGATGAATGGAAATGGAAAACATACTAACTGACCAGTCTTGCTTTGATAAAACTAGTTTTAAAATATATTATAGATCATAGCTGTCTTTAGGTTTAGCTGAAACTTTAGATATTGGACGTATTTTGATTTGCACTTTAGCACATTAATTTTTCTGGGACACTGAGGGAATAGACACCATAATACATAATACTAGTCTTTAATATCACAAGATGCGTAATATATGAAAAGGAGGGGGGGGGGGGGGTGGAGAGAGAGAGAGAGAGATCCGAGAGAGAAAGCGCTGCCTAATGGAAATGGGGATTGTTTTTGACCGGCGCTATGACTTCCCTTTACCAGACACAAAGGTTGTTGAAGAAACAATGTAAAAATGGAAAATATTCAGTTTTCTTCTTGTCATATGAAAAACTGACCACAATTTTTTTTTTTTTTTTTCTAAAATTATTGCGATATAAAGAAAACAGTTTCCCTTTACAATGATTTTTTTTTTTTTTTTTAGTATAATGTTCATTTCAAACAAAGAAGAGTGTATAAATCACTTTTTCCCAACTGCTTGTTCACTACTCGTTTTGTTTAGCAAAGGAAAATAACAAGGCTGGTCAAAACAATCGTAAGATAACTAAGAGAAGAACCAGAAAATTGTCTCTGTGCTTTATTAAACAAGGAGAAGGCTGCTCAGTGAAGATTGGAGTGAACTCCCAGTTTTCAGTGTTACATCTCCATTATTTTTTGTTGTAACACAAAACAATCTGAATCAGTTTTATTATCAGTCTATAAGGAATGCTTGAATATAACGAACAACTCAGAACGTCAGTGCAAAACGAATAACAAAACAGGTACACAGGGTGGACTAGAATTTATGACCCATTCATAAGTTATATTTCTTAATATGATTACTATAATAACAGAAAACGGACAGCATGTCGATCATAATCTGTCATCTCATTCTGGCTCATCCTTTCAACCGCACATCCCTTGTTATTGCCCGTTCTAGTCAGGTGAGAATGACCGCGTCTGAGCTGACACCAGGCTGTAAGGTCACAGAGTTGTTACATATGGATCCGCCTGGCTCTTGAGCCACACACTACTGTGCTATTTTGTTATACTCCAGCGTCGGCCACAACTTCGGCATAGGCAGGTATCACAAAGAAACGCAGGAACCGGCCATGGCCAAGGGTTCAATCATTTTGTCTCCCGGTGAAAGTGTCCGGGTTGGAGAATGAGATTTTGAGTTAGGGTTAGAGCACCAGCCAGGGAGACAGATCTGGTCACTTAAAAAAAAAAATGTTTACTCAAAGTGTGCTTGGCTGATAGCCGTTAAAACCTAAGAGATAATCATCATAATGGTAACGATTCACTGTCACCTTTCCTTTGTTTTCAAGAATGCCATAAATATGCCTCGGCGTTGCGAAAGTTAGTATTGATTTTACTGTTAGTCATGGGTCGGTACTGTCTGCCCTTGTGTTGTCATCGTCTTCCAAATCCAGCACTAGATCGCCTCTGGGGAAGAATTAATAAATTTACTTCGTAGAACTGGAGGAGAACGAAAGTAATGATACAGTGATAGTTGGAACAGAAGGAGTAGAAGAAATGGGCAGATTGTATTTAAAAAAAAAAGGGGGGGGGGGAGAAATGACAAACAAGCAAACAAAACTAAACTATAGGGGAAATTTGGAGGGGGGGGGGAGGCAGTGGCCAGGAGGAGGAATAAACAGAGGAGGGAACGACAGAAGATCGTGACAAGATTACATTTATGAACATCTGTGGGGATACCTGCCAGCAGGTTTAGAATATGATTGATAACACACTGAATGATGAATCACGCGATTTCACTAACATTTTGTTTGGATCGAGAGCGTGAACGCGGAAGGGAGAGGAGAGGAGGGAGAGAAAAAGGAGGCAAGAGGATGATGTCAGTCTTTGCTGTCATCCCACTTCATGATTATGTTGTGCACCGGGTTACCGTCTCTTTGCCTTGTAGTTACCGGTAGAACTATAGACACAATAAGTCGATGAAACCGTTTTTGTCTGACGTCAGCAAGGAGGAAGCCGAGGGCGTCCTTTTCCCCTTATTCTTCTTTACAAGCAGAGTCTATAGAGGATAGGGGTTTCCAACCTTTATCAACTGACCCACTGTCGTTCTAGAGTGGAACAACTGAAAAAGTAAAATGGATTACTAAATGCCCCTCCCTTTCTCCTTCTCCATTTCTCCCACTTCTGTCTTGTTATGTTATTTGAGTTTTCATGTCTTTTATCATGAAGCAGCCAAGAAATTTTATCATGCTCCCTGTAACACTGATTTTTAGTTCAAATAATAATAGGGTCCCACAATAATGACATTTTATTCTTAGGCACTATTAAGAACAGGTACCCTGGCAAATACCTGTAATAACTAAATTTACCCCTTAGGTGAGCGAAAAGCATTTTGGAGCGAGGAAAAAAATTCATACTAGATTGGATTGGGAACTGCAGCTATTGGATACACTTATTCCTTGTGTGGCTAGGAAACCACAGCTTCCAGTACAGATGTAGACCAACTACCCCCTTAAAATATATAACAAGACTGAGACTTTTCAGTAGAGTCGTTGAACCGCCGATGTTGGGTAGATATCAGTAGTTATACAGTGAGCTAAGCTTTTTCAGCCCCATAGCACAAAATAGACCAGCTATTCCCGTTGTGTGCCAGGGGAAAAGCTGGGGCGATCGAAGGATAGTATTATTGACATTGAAAGGGCAGGCCGTCACGCTGAACCACCATCTTTGCTCACGCATGTCGCCAGTCCCTGGCAGTCAGTCACAACTCACGTACAGCATGCGATCGCATCTTTCTTCTGTGCTCAAACTCTTTTAACTCCCAGATTTTTCTCAACGGTGTCTGTTAGTATAGTGCATGTGGTGTTAAACTGGGTGTGAAGCCAGTTGTGCGCACTGCAATCGTCGTGGATCACAGCATTGGTATATTTGCCGATCTTTTCAGTGGTCTCACTGTTAATTTGATCGGATTCTTCTGTCGTTGCGTAGTTGTGTTAACTTTAACACTAATGGATTGTCTTCAGTTGTGTTAACTTTAACACTAATGGATTGTCTTCATGAGTTTGGATAGCGAAATCTTGCTGACAGGGTTTTCATATCCAGTTCATATTCGAGTTTAAATCTGTTTTTCTAGTGCCTGTTGTCTCGTTATATGGTGAGATGTGTATCGGTATAGATGAATTTTCTTAAAAACGACAGTCGCGGTCAATTATTGGCCATACAGCAGCTTTTTACCAGATTTTGCCTTAGTGTGTGTAGCGACAGTGTATAGTGTGCTCAGTTAGGTCAGGTATATGAAGTAAAATGCAGTGACTTAAAAGCCAGCATATACATTGAACATGTTTGGCGGTCCAAAAGCTTATCGTTAGATATCAGTGACATTCACTTTCAGCCTTACAGTTGTCTCTCCAGTGCGGTTTGTCATATCGGTTTGAGGTTTACACATCGTGGTAGCTTCATAGTCATAATCTATTTTCGAAGTTCTGATAGTCCACGCGGCTTCAGGTCACTTTACTATGCTATTAACGTTCGCGCGCGTCAATCTCCGTGCCCACTTACATTGCTGCTTGACTAGGTGACACACAGAGGGCGGTTCGATACCAGCGGATCTATAGAGGAAGAGCGGGGAGTCCTTACAGTGTCACAAACCGCAGTAGCCGGTGAGGTCCAGTGGTTTGTGACTGCAATTATCGTGTACTGTGATAAGGAAGATACGTGTGCACTATATGACGCGATGAGATGATAAGTTGAACAAGGATAGATAGATAACCAAAACGTCGTTATCATCATTTCAGAAACGCTCAGAGGGGGGGGGGGGGGGGGGGGGGGAGGGACCCAAAACCCTTTTCC
>JBCAUA010582637.1:0-16306 GCA_038406235.1 Peronia verruculata
CCCGACTATAGACCGTGATAGATATTGCATAAGGATTGGAGTGCCTAACAGGCAGCCGCGTTGTACGCTTCCCGGGAATCTGAGAACGTTTATGAGTGTCTTCTATGGCTCGGTCGGGGTAGTAATAGATTGTAACGCTCTTAGATCCTGTAATTATATAAATACTCTCTATTATCATTATTATTATTATTATTAATGATAACAATAACAATGGTTTCTAAGAGATCTGTTGATAACAGCAGAAGTAATACTCAATAATAACCACCGCCAATACTTCAACAACAACCGTTGATGGGATACAACGTGTAAGCTAACAATCACCATATTCACCTCGCCGAGATCACTAGCCTGGTGAAGTTAAAAGGTATATAATACCGTAACGGTTATCACATTGTCTACAGCAACAGCAACAAGGACCAAAATGACTAGCTGACCTTACGTGTAAAAATAGCGCCTGGAATGCCCCATGGTATATTGAGAAAAGACTTTCTAAGTGAGCGCTCAAGAGTGTGTTGTGAGTAGAGCCGCAGGAGAGTCTGCATGAGCAAAACCATTGAATGACGCAGTGTGTGTAACTGTAAGTGTACGAGGAGTGGACATGTATGAACAACAGACCAGGTCAATGATTAAACCAGTAGATGTAAGCACTTGAGACAAAACAGGATTGTGTCCATCAGCTAAAATGTAAGAATGTACTGTGTGTGAAAGGTAATATAATGAATGGATGACTGAATCAAAAGGTGAACACTTGGGTATGTGTATGTGTATGTGTGTGTGTGTGTGTGTGTGTGTGTATGTGTATGTGTGTGTGTGTGTGTGTAGGTGTAGGTGTGGGTGTTTATGTACGTGAAAGAACAAAAGAAAAAAAAAAACAAAAAAACAAGGAGATCCTCGGAGACTGACAGAAAGAAATTCAAGGGAGTGAGAGAGTGAGACAAAGAGAGATAGAGGGAAAGAGTAAGAGAGCAAGAACACAAAGAGAGAGAGAGAGAGAGAGAGAGAGAGAGAGGTTAGAGGAAAGGGGGGGGGGGAGAAAGGTGGGAGATTTTTCTATTTCACTTCTTTTAAAACAATCATTTTTTTTTTTTTTTTGGTTGGAGTTATTGAATGTTTGACAGATCATATTTTACAGTTAATACTGGTGACCATAGGTCAACAAAATTATTGCCTTTCTCTTTTTACGAAAACATTTTTGACAAGTTGATTGTTTCTACCAGGCAGAAGATGATTCGTTACAGTAGAACAGCCAAATGTTATATAATATTTTTAGTGCATTTCAAAAGAAGCAGTTAGAAGCTGTTTAGTAGGCCTAATCCAATACGGAAGATAGAAAGCAGGCAGACTGCTCTTCTTATCATAGAGATTTTCTGTTTGTTTTGTTAAAATCATTCATTCTGTCATACACAGCATAATTATTCACACTGTAACCTGTGGTATTGGTAAGAGTAACGCTGATGTAATCAATAACTATGACCATATACATTGCCGACATACAATTTTCAGATCCTGACTAAATACCAGGAAGGTGAGTTATAGTACTAAAGTCCCTCTTGGCTAGAATCGGTTTAAAATACATTAGCTCTAAATGTATTCTTGCCTGTAGGTGCAACTTTTGGCTTTCAGTCTTCCTAGAACCCAAAGAGAGGATATGGATATATGTGGTGTCCTGGGCTCGGGATCTGCAAGTTCCGGGTTCGAATCCTGACACTTCCCGACATTTTGTCCTTGGGACAGGTAATTTACACACATTTCCTGACAACACCCAGGTTTGAATGAGTACCCGATTATAGACAGTGATCGATATTGTTAGATTGATATGGTTTTGGGCGCCTAACAGGCTTCCCAGGAAGTTGAGAAAGTTTTCGAGTGTCTTCTATGGGTCTGTCGGGGTAATAATAGATTGTAAAGAGCTTAAAGCCTGTAATTACAGAGATAAGCGCTATATAAATACTCTCTGTTAGTAGTATATAAAATTAATGAAAATACGGGACTTCGTTTTATTTTCTGCGAAACAAGTTGAATCTATTGGTAGATTAAGACTGGGAGAATTACACACTGGTACAGCATGATGTCAAAGTGTGATTGTAATGATTATGCTGTCTGCTGACAAATTCTTTGGGCTAAAAAGTTGGAGGGACAAAACCAATAAAGATTTGGAGGTGTGTTGATGATGGCAGCGGTCTCGTTTTCCTAAGAGGGCACATTGACATTGAATCTGTCCATCTTTCACCTAATTTTTAAAGTAAGTTGCATAATATGCTTCTAATGATGGTGAAATGCGACGTAAGAACTGCCTTCATTGCACTTACAAAAGTAACAATATGTGGTGAGCAATCCTGGGAAAAGACATTTCATTGTGGATATTACATCATATTACGAAATATCAACTAAGGCCACAGATAAAAGTCAAAGATAATAGGCCAAAGACCTTAGATAATAATAGATTGGAAACAGCTCAGAGTCTGTAATTATGAGGATAAGCACTATATTAATACTCTCTATTATTACAAAAGTCGGTGAAATATTTAAGTTTTACACTGCATCTGTTAAAACAAAATTAATAATACTATTAAGGGAAGTGTGAAAATCACAGGTCAGAAAGTTGTGGATGTCTGCAACTTGAAGGAGTCCACTACCTTTTCTTTGTCATCTACAGTTTCTACAGTTACTAGTTCTTCTTTTCATGGACTCTTCAATAAAACTTATTTTTTGTCACTATTTTCTCCAGCTGTCCTCAAACAAAGTAATGCCATACTGACTGTAGATGGAAATAATTGTACACGAAATCTTGTTGTCTTTTACAAGCTTTAGGGATTCTGGTGAGAACGGTCCGTTACTCAACCAAAACATGAAAAGGGGATATAGTCACTCAACAGCAATGTTCGCTCTGTTCTTTTGTGTTAGTCTCGGCAAAAAAAAAAACAAAAACCGAATGTATGTCCTCGACAGAAGATGAAAAGGGAAAATAAATTCCTTTAAACTCCATTGAAGTTGATTGAAAGCCTGTATGTGATTTTTTGTTAGCCTATAGCCTTATGTGAATAGGTGAGGCCAAGAGATTGCCATGAGATAGCATTTCAAATCAAGTCCTGTCCTGTACTGGACAGTAAGTGTAAAATGATATCATGCAATCCATAAAGATGCCCGCGATAACCAACCCTGAGGGGGCTGAAAGGAGTTTAAAAACTGTAACCAAAAAAGACCCGCGGAGGTTCACCAGAGATGGAGTGATATCTCACTCACTGCTAATCCCCATGAAACACCTTGATAGTCTCATGAAAACCAAGGCATTTAAGATTTGAAGTCAGTCACTCAATATTATAACTAAATTTGTAAGCTGGAAGAGCCTCATTTAAAAGGTCTGCATCTCACAATTTATGTCCCAACAACATAGTTTTTCAAGAAATGTTTAAGCGTCACATTATCCATAAATAGTTTCAAAGATTCACATGACAAAAGGATGGAAGCTTGAGAGATGCTCGAGAAAAGTGCCCGCTTAATCATGTCTTTGAACTGCTGAGGAGCTTGGGTTACGCATTTGCGAAACAATCATTCGTTACTTACAGACAGTTCAATGATGATCTGACCAGTACAGACAACAACTTTGACATTACATTAGCTGTCTTGGCGACGAAGTCCTCATAAATATGAAATGTGTCAGTATGAACAGAAGAATAAACTGAATCTGTCAAGCAAGCACTGTCGTCAACGTTTTATCACTTGCGACTGTTGAAGCTTCAAGATAACCTGAAACAATACACCTAAGTAGATGGTCGTCTTCAGTGTGTTAACACTTGTATGAACAAAAGTCTAATGTTTGTAAGCCCGGGAGCAGTGCCTGCAGACACAACCATTCTTCGACCAATTCTTCGATGGCTGGGATCAGGTCGTCTGCACTAAGAACTTACCACTCTGTGACAAGATCAAGCTCCATTGAGCAAAGGTTAAGCACTGGTGCATAATACAGTATTGCACATTTTCTCACCTTAGCTGATGTTTCCATCTGATTTGTGAAGACTTCACTAACAATAAATGTCACTTATTGAGTTGTTTAAGTAGACACTTTCAAGCTGGTTTGATTCCGCTCTATCAGATCTAGTTTCACAACTTTACACTGTTATTTTTACTTCTTGCAAATATATACATATATTGTCTATGACAGTATTAAGTTCCCCCATTGTTCATCTTTTTCCACTGCAGTCAAGGCAACATGATAATGTTCAGTTCTCCCTAATGACAGAGGGAAAAATTCCAGCAACAATTATAATATTTTTGCAGTTTTGTTTCGTTACTTATTTCTTCTTTGTTATGGCTGGCATAAAGACTACTTAAGGACAGGCATTTTGAAATAAAAGTCTTCAATAATTAATAAGACTTGCATCTACAAAGCAAAGAATATTCTTTGAAATTTTACGATTAGATGTGCTGAAGCATTCTTATGTATGTAATAACGTTCAAACCTAGTGAGAAATAAACAATGGATGGAAACAATGTTTTCAACAATATTAAGTGCGACTGGTTCGTCCTTTCTTCAACTCAAGTGTGTCTTTCGAACAGAGAAAAAAAAAAAAAACAAGAAGTTCTGTTTGCTTTAAGTGGATGGAAGACATTTCATTCTTGCCTATTCAAAAGAATTTTTTTTGTGTGTACAGAGTGCTTGGCATCCACAAACCTACGCAAATTCGCGGTCGACACAGTTAGTCTCAAGGATTTGCTCTATCTTGTTTTTCTCAAGAAAGAGAGAGAGAGCAGAGCTTCATCTACCGAAGCGATGAGAAACTACAAGATGATCTAGCAACTTAAAACCGCGCAAGCTTTTGTCAAATTAATATCACTTTTATTGCTCAGTATGTATCAAACATCTGTGTACAACATTTTCTGACATTGTTATGGCTGTTGTTGTTTTTTTTTTTTCTTTTTCCGCTGGTTGTTATGCTGGTTCATGAGTTCTACTTTCACCTGTCGATCATCACATCAAGTCTCTGTAAGATAGGTAAAACCCTGCCTCTACAATGCTGACATGTGCAACCATTGGAATTCGCATTTATCTAAGAAAGCTGGGCATCCGGCTTCCCTAGGGGAGAACGTGCAGATTGTCGAGCCAGTGAAAAGAGCTAGTCCTGGGTTATGATGGGGAGGGTTTAGAAGATTGGAGAAGATAGATTTAATGGTACATTGTTTCACTACTGAAGTGACATTTTTTAAAATGTCACCATTTGTAGATCTAAGAGGTCAAAATAAGATAAAATTTTTAATTGTTATCTCGATAAAAAGAAAATGCTCATTGTGTTATAATACAGTTATCCAATTTACTGTTATCTGGTTAATCTTATTTTATAGGGTTCTCCTAATAAAGACTTTCCAAAATGAAAAATAAAAGTTGCATCAATTCTGGAAGTTAAGCAAGTATGTTTTTAAACCATTATTTCAGTTTTGTCATCATTTAGTTTTAGTTTATTCAGTTGCATCCAGTCCTTGACGACTCGATGAATGCTTGTACATTCCCTCTAACATTATCAATCTTTTATATGGGGTTGAGGAGTTACAAAATTGTGTATCATCAGCGTAGCTCATCGTAGGTCACGCATTGGGATTTCGTTAAAATCCAACGATGGACACACTATTTTCCCCAAACTCTCGGGAAACCCAAAATTTCACTCATCTCTAAAAATTTAAAAAAACAATTAAAAAATAACTATGTGACATATTCCATCTCTGTTTTCTGCATCAGACTTGCATCTACAAAGCAAGTGAATTTGCATCAGACAGTGTTGATTTAGTACTGTCATATTATGTGTTAAAAAGGCTGATTTGCGACTATGAAAAGTGTGTTTTTAATTTTGAAATTCTTCTGAAAATGCCTGTCTTCATGGTGTCCAAACTCAAAACAAACTCAGTCTTCAGTGATTTACCACAGGCTGTTCACTGCTGATATCTTTCCTTATGATAAAATTCACTGTCAACAACGTATTGGACAAAGTCCCCCCACCTTTTTTTCTTTTTCTTTTCTTTTCACTTGCTTTTCCATTACCTTGTTGCCATATTGGTTCGAGGTATACTTTCTATAAAGCAGTGGCTGCTACATTTAATAGGTGTTAGTTTAGATCATGATGTCTTCGTTGATTATTTTCACTTTCAAGTTGAGCAAACTACTTATCACTTTTAGTGATAGACTAGGCCGTTATCGAAATCCATCATTCCACACGACCTGAACTCGACGTTACCAGACTGTAGTTTGACGGAGGCGACTATGCAGGAGGGGGTGAGGAAATGGCTCCGTGCCGTTTTGGCTTGATGGCTTGATAAAATACACATCAAGCAGAAACTGACCGGCATTACACTAAGCCATTTGGCATGATGAAACCAAGCCATCAATTTCTCCAGTCAAATTCTATTTCACTTGTTCTTTCTGGGGGTGTATGGGGCCCTTAAGGCAGGGTTGATCCAAACTCAAGGCAAATAAAAGAAGGTAGATGTTATATGGTCAAAGCAAAAGGAAAAGAGATTTGTGATCATTTCATTATCTTTCTCAGACACTTACATCGTCAAGTGAGTAAGCCTAATCTATGTATAATGTTTGAACCAGTCAAAGATGCTTACTAGCTCAAAAGAACCAATAGAGACAGTTTAACACAACGTTGCTTCTTTTGTGCTACTTAAACAGCACAGCGCATTACGTCATGCAGACATATAAAAGATCAACATCAGGCTTGTCTCTCGTCCTTTGTTAAGGAACCAGATCAGATTGGATATCTGCAGGGGAGACTATTTCCTCAAAAACAAATATCAGAAAAGTATCATCAGGTAATTTCTTGGCTTTATATCTAAAAACATTTTGTGGCATGTTTTGGGGAATAAATCAAAGAAGTATTGGTCGAACTAATATTTTGACATTGAGATTCATGAAAAAAAAATTATCAAAAGATTGTCATTATTGTTGTTCTAATTTTTACATAAAGTAAGATATATCAGTATGTTAACATATCTTTCATAATAATATTTTGCCTTTGTTAGCAGAAATTACAATTTTGGTCTATTCTTGCGTATAAAAATCGTTGCCTACTATAATGTTTGAAATTTCACCAATTGTTTTCACAAATCAGTTTTTCGACGTACATACAAACAATGACAAATAAATGCACTATTCCAAACAGAAAACAAAAACAAAAATCAAATCAAATAAAACAACGTAATGGAAGCATATAAATATATTTGTATAATATGTAAAAAAAAAATAAAAACGTCTGCAATGTGCATAAATCAGGACACGATCTCCTAACAGTCGTTTGCCCTACTTCGACAAGACAAGACATCGGGCTTCCCTGCCAAGAAATAAAAAAAAAAAAAAGTTCAGTCACTGAGATAGCAAGAATCGAGACAACACTCAAACAAATGCTCAGTTCTGTGACGAACTGCTATTGGATTGGTTCTGACCAAGCGAACGGTGGGAAATCCCGTCTAATTTAACAAGGGGTATACAAATGCACAAGACTGTTCGCCGCAATTGACATAGAAAAACATATTTAAAAAAAAATGCAAGTGACCGGTGAAACGTCTTCTTGTAGTAACAAACATCAGTGGGTCTTTCTATTTTTAGCAGGGGTTACACTCCGAGGGGATTTCAAAGACTTTGCTTAATGGAAAATGAACTATTGTCTATGAGTACTATGAGTATTATTTGATTTTTTTATATATGCCTCTTCAATCATATTTATAATCAGGTCTCTACTTATGCTTTCCCGTGTGTCTGTCTGTGTGCTGACTGGTTGGCTGACCCAGAGCACAGTGGAACAGACGGCCGTTAGACTGGGCCGACCGTCAGGAGATGCCTTTACCGTTAAAGCCTTTAACTTATGATCGTACTAGCTCATTCACAGAATGTTCAGAAGTGACGGTTGTGTTTGGCATGACTTTTATTTGTGCCATTTTCATCTTTTAATGCCATAATCATGATGGATGCCTATCTGCAATTATACACTCTTTTAGGATAAAAATGCAAAACCGGGAAATAGCAACGGGGATTTAATAGTGTTTGATTAAAAAAACTGCCCTGTGAAGATACTTTTTAATTAATTAACCAGTTAATTTCCCTTATATATGTGTTTTAGTTTATCCTATATTTCCTTCTCTGTTAACAATTTCTTTCTTCTTTTCTTTTTTATCTCTCTCTTTAATTTTCTCTTTGTTTGTTTGTTGTTTGTTTTTTTTTTTTTGTCATCAATACAATTTGATTTCGTTCTTGATTTTGCTTTTTTTTTTTTTTTACCTTTTTAAATTCATGTTTGTATTAACTTACTTATTAGTTTGGTGTATCACGTTAAATTCAAATGAAAAATATGAACAATTTTGCTAAAGATTCAGAATTGTATATAATGTAATTAACTATGGTCTTTTCTTTTCTTTTACAGTCCGAAATTTGTATCTGCTAAAGATAGAAGCATACTGCTGGCAACGAGAAGAGGAAGAGGAAAGAGGAAGGTAGAATGGATGTGAAACTCGTATCACTTTTATCTGCCTTGGGCTGTTACATGATGATGTGTCAGTGTTTACAACCTGTACTGAACAGGTCTTTTTCTCTTTCTGTCTACAGCAGAGATCTGTCATGCAATTTTCATGATAGGCTTGCCTATGGTTGTGCGGAGCTGGCTAATGATCGTATCTATTCCTTGATCGAGTGTGGCAGGCTCTGCTCCAAAAGAATGCTCTGTGAGGGCTACAGTCTGGACAGCATTGGCAAGTGTTACCTCCATACTTATTGTATTGGACAATCTCATCTCTACATCAACTGTAGTAGTCTTGATGCTGACATTCGTTACTTCCTACGAAAACCTGCATCGGAGTACGATTGTCTCAATAGCGGCATCTGGGAAGAAAAGACCTGCCGCTGTGTGCATGGTTTTCTGGGACAGCGTTGTGAAAGGTATGCCGAGAGCTGTGAAGACTTGGATTTGTCTGAGAACTACAAAATTGCTTATCGAGCACTTTTCTACGTCAAACCTGCCAATGTCTCCTCACCATTTCGGGTGTATTGCAGTTTTCACCCCGGAAATCCTCGGACGTTTCTCCTTCGGTATCACAGGCGTCGTAACAAGCCTACCTTCAACTTCAATCGTACCTGGGGTGAATATGTGGATGGTTTCTACTATGACAGCTCATTATATGCGACAGATGGTTGGATAGGACTGGAGACAATGCATTATCTGACAACTGTTGAAAAGAGACAGACCCTGGTTTTGGCACTGCATGATGTTTTTAAGGACATGATTGTCAATTATACTTTTTTTGGTACTGTGATTGGTGACGCTTCCACCAACTATCAACTTTACTTCAATGACTTCAGAATAGGATATGCAACCTCTGTGAACGGATCTGCCTTGGAGCCATGTCTGTCTTCTGGTCCTCCCATCCCTTTCTCTACTCCTGACGTAGACAACGATTTGGATCCCAATGTCCACTGTGCTAAAGAAGCTGGGGCAGGTTGGTGGTTTTCTGAATGTAGCCCTCGTCCAAGCTGTAACCCGCTAGGCACTCCTTACCTGACTGGCACAGAAAACATTACAGCTGACAAAATTCACTTTCAAGGCGTGGACTTAAGAAACTCTCGTATGCTGTTTGAGCACTTGCGATTCTCTCTTATTTATTACTAGTAGTTTTGCATCCTGTAACAAAAGACACAGGAAGAGAAAGGATCTATGTTAAAAGTATTGGGGCTGTATTGATAGTTTTTTTTCCAAGTACTAACCGTGTAGGTTTAAATCCATTCCTCAGGAAATTGACGATAATAGAGAAATAAAACGATGATACAGATATTAAGTGCTGCTCATGAGAACTGCAGCAATATTTGTTGGTTTGGTGTCGCTGTGGTCACAGCCTTACTTTTTTCTTGGTGCATTTTATAGTCTAACATGTCCTGAATTGGTGTGTTGGTAGACTATCAGGATCCGACGATGTCAGTTGTGCAGTCTTCGTTTGTGAGTGTTTGACCAGTCCAATTCCTGACTTACATACTCGGGGGGCAAAGTGGGCATTGACATGTCACACTTGCGAGCGACGGAACAGAGGCTTCTTCTCTCCCCGGCGCTGGAGATTTTCTTTCCCTAATTTTCTTCACAGGAGATGAAAGCTTTGTGATTCAAGGCACGCCATTTCAATCTGTCCCCTCTGCTGGTTTCTAGCTCTCGTGCAGAGATACCACATCGTTTCAAACTGTCTCTTATGCAGTCTTTGTAGCGCGTTTTGGGGCGACCAGTCTTTCTACTGTCCTCTGAGAGAGTTTCTTAGAGGATCTTGCGTGGAGGGCGAGTTTTGTCCATTCTGATCACATATCCAGTTCAGTGAAGCTGGGCCTTTACGATCATGGTCTCGATGCCGACAAGGCCAGTTCTAAGTTTGTCACCTTCGCCTGTCATTTTATTCTCATAATCGAACGTAGAGCCTTCAGGTGAAAACGTCAAGCCGTTTAAATTTTTTGCGGTACTATGTCCAGGTCTCACATACATATGGAAGACCTGTGAGCACAACAGCTTTGTAGACTTTGATCTTGGTCTCAAGTTTGATATTTCTGTGGTCCATCACACGGGAGTGGAGGCGACTTACTAACTGACTTGCCTTGCCGATGCATGCTGTTATCTCCTTGTCCAGAGAACCATCAGATGAAATAGTGCTCTCCAGGTACTTAAAGCAGCCGACGACCTGAAGCTGGCAGCCCTCTATCTGGATCCCCGGAGGCGGTGTTGTGGGACCTGGAATGGGTTGGTGAAGGACCTCGGTCTTACTGAGGCTGATAGTCAGTCCTAATAGCGGCAGGCCTCTGCACATCTGTATACAATGATCTGGAGGTCCGATTGTTAGTGCCCCATGAGCGCACAGTGATCGGCAAACAGTGGTTCAAGCAACAATTGCCCCAGCGTCTTGGTCTTGAAATTCAGTCTCCGGAGATCAAAGAAGGAGCAATCCAGCCTGACCTTCAGGTACAACCTTTTCTTGAGGTAATGTACTTCATGGTTCAGGACACATATGAAAAACAGATTGAAAAGGACCTGGGAAAGCATACAGGCTTGCTTCACGCAGGATATCTTGAATGGCTTTGAGATATCGCAGTTGGACTGAACAAAGCCCACCATACCATCATAAAACAGGCGGATCAGTTGGACAAACTTTCTGGGACAGCCTAGTTTTCCAAAGATGATCCATAGCATCTCTCTGTTCACGGTGTCAAAGGCCTTTGTGGGGTCGACGAAAACAGGGTAGAGATCCTTATTTTGCTCAGTGCATTCTTTTTGGGCCTGTCTAACGTTGAAGATCTTGTCCATGGTACTGCGGTTTGATCTAAAGCCACACTGGGGTTCTGGTAGTGATTTTTCTGATGTGGTGTCAATCGGGCGATTCAGTATGATACGTGCCAGGATCTTGCCGGCTGTAGATAACATGGAGATTCCACAGAACTTACCACAGTCAGCTTTGTTGCCTTTCTTCTTGAAAAGGGAGACAACAGTGGCATCTCTGAAATCCTATGGCATGGCTTCTTCATCCCATATACAAGGATGTCATGAAATGCATTGAGGACTGCCGAGCTTGCCTCTTTGAAGAGCTCTGCTGGGATGTCATCCATGCCTGCTGCCTTGCCAGAACTGGTTTGGTTGATAGCTTTGTGGACCTCATCCATGGTAGGGGGAAGCTCCAGGTCGTTTATCACAAGCTTTTGGTTGATTCTGTCTAAAGCTGCAGAGGCCCGTTGACCAGTGAAGAGAAGTGCTCGCTCCTGTGTTGAATGATGCTGTACTTGTCTTTGAGCAAGGTAGTGCCATCAGCCGCAAGAGGTGGAGAAGTGTTCCGATTGTGGGGACCAGAGTTGGTGAAGAGGTCTCCGCAGCGCTAGACCTCTGCCGCTATATTATCCCATCAGCTGTCCTGTATGCTATGCAGCTCTCTCTGGGCCTTGCTTTGCAGGTGTTTAAAACGATCCCCCTTTGCTCTTGACTCAATGCCATTTTGCCACACAACAAAATCATGCCGTTTCTTAGATAGAAGATCCCTGATTTCTGTGTTGCTCACATCGAACCAGTCTTGATGAGTCTCCTGTTTGGGTCCAAGGACTTTCTTGGCTGACTCAGTCACCATCTTTTTTAACTGGTTCCACCTAGCAGTTGGGTCTCCACTAATGGTTCGTGAGCAGTCAGCAAGTTGTCCAGATGGTGCTGGTAATCCTCCTTTTTACTAGGTAGGTTCAACAATGCTGTCTTGTATGAGGGGCGGGTGATCTTAGGCTTCTCGCATTGCGATGGGGCAATGTGGAGGCTAAGAACGGATCTGACCAATCTGTGATCTGTCCAACACTCAGCTCCCCGAATGGCCCTGGTGATAAGAACATCATGGACATCACATCTTCGAACGATGACATAATGAAACCAACTCTATGTAGTCTGTCCTTGTTTTCGGCCTTCTCTTTCTAAAATAAGGTATAGCCACCTCCTGACTCGCAGAGAGATCCGTATTCAGCAAGGCGTGTCTTGCTAAGAGCAGCAAAGTCAATCCTGTAACGGGCCAGTTCCATGGCTATGAGGGCCGTTCTTCTTGAGTCCTTGATGTTACACCTCTGTCCAAGAATGTGCGTACATTCCATCCAACAAACATTATTTTCTTTTCTTTTGTTTTCGACCCATAGAAGGGTTAACTGGCAGATGCGGCTTGCTGGCCAGTTGAAAGGCAGACATTTTTTAGGACACCTTTTGGAGTCCCCTCCCTAACTAAGGGTAAGTAGTGTTTTCCTGAAGAGGGCTGCTTAGTCACCTGGGATGCCGCCGAACATCCCCGCTGTCTGACTACAAAGGAAAGCGACCACTGGTCTCCAGGCCGCATACGTGTAGGTTCAGAACTACGACTGCCGATGTAACCTCCACCTCTCGCTTCGCTCTTCCCCCGTCACCGTAGGACTTGGGGTGCGCAGGGAAGACGAAAGATGATGCAGAATTGGTGAAGACATGCACAAACCTTGCGCGTGAAGAGACTGCGATGGAGACTCTGTTGCGTTGGAGAAACCGAACACTCTCGGCCGCAGAGGGCAGATTCGAGTGTCATGAAAGGACGTTATGACTGGTGACCTCATTGGCTGCAGTGGATGACCATGTAGACCTGAGTGCTCCAACATGCCCTGAAGACTCCACAGTGCATTGCTGGACCGCCTTTATGACCGTTGAATCTGTTTGGTAATTTCTTCCGCCCAGTCTACCCGAACAGTCTTTGCATGCTAGGATAGCCAAATCCCTAACTAAACGGGGGGTTCAGACCCAACGGCTACCCTCACCAGGTTTGACCCGTCTTCCAGGATGTGGCCGTTACGCATGCTACAGCTACTTGGGGCCAGTGGTGACAGCTGAATGTCGGGTGGGGACCAAGGGTAAGCGAGCAGCCCTGATAAGGACTCGGCAAGTTCCCACACCAGAGGCAGTGCCCCTCCCCGGATACCCCGAACACCCTTAGCTGGTAAATGGTGTCTAAAGCACAATTTATATGGGAGGCAACTATACGTACAATTCAACAACAAAGGTGGTCAAAATGAAATACCCCCTTATATCTAGGAGATGCACTGTGTGTCTGCAGAAGGGACAGTGGTGAAAGTCACAGGTCAGATCTCTTCGTAATCTTGCAGGCAAGACAATCTTATTACATGATAGATTAGTTTATTTAAGGTAAAATAGTTGACCACCCTCAGACTTCCCTTGTGAAATTTCAAACAGGCCATATTATCATTATGACACAGCAGTTGAGGATACAGAACAATCATGTCGACCAGGTTCTTTCTTATGTTGCGGAAGAGATTAGGGAGGGTTTAGGAAATTATAATAGGATGCTCTTTTTGCTGGAAACGTACGTGTATGTATTTCTGTCTGTCGGTCTGTTTGTCTGTCTGTCTGTCTGTATGTTTGTATGTATGTATGTATGTATGTATGTATGTATGTATGTATGTATGTATGTATGTATGTATGTATGTATGTATCTATGTGTGTGTGGCTGTGTGGTACGTGTATATGAATAATGTAGGTACGGAGTTATATATGGTATGCATATGGGAATTATTAATGTATCTTCATGCTGTGTATTCTTCATTATTCTTCATATATTTTTGTTTCACCTATTTTCTGCACTGATCAACATGTATTTCCTTGTGAACAAATAAACTATTCGTATTCGTATATAACAACCAACTGAGGAAGCAGGTAGCCACATTAAATCTCTCATAACGGTGTTACAATTTTAACAAGCGTTAGATCCATAAAATATAAAAGAGAAAAACACATTGTGTGACTGAAATGCTTTGGGCACTTGATCAACAATATAAAAAAGAAATCTGTTTTCGACGAGAGAAAATGGATATATTTCGGATATTTAAGTAAAACCCCAGATTAGATCCTCAGACTAGATTAGTTATCTCAGCCAATCAACCCAATTCACATTGATTTTGTTGTAAATTAGTATGATTTACACTAAACTTTGTTTAGAAACGGTGGATGTGCGTTCGTAATTTTGATTGTGTTTCAATGCCAGCACTTTCTTTGATATTCTTGCTTATTCGAATAGCATTATGGTCGATAAAAACCACCATGAACCATCAGAAGGAGAATGAAAACACGCATTATCTAAAGAAAATTATGAATTAAGACTTTTCTAAAATGTTTCTTTGATTTCATTATTGTGATAGCACTGGATAGTTATGGACACCAAGTTTTGTGAAAATTGTTATACTCTTCACGGATTCATAAAACATAACGAAACAATGAATATTATTATTAATATCAAGTCCACAAAACAGCATTTTGATTCAGTTATATCCATATTTTTACTGTTTGAATTTTAACTAAGTCATATATTAAACTTTTTTTTTTTAATCAATATTTAGGCTCACGTATTATGTACTGGAGAAAAAGGGAGGAGGGATGGGGGAGGGGCGGTCGCGCGTCAACTAGGTGATCATTTTCTTTTACTGATACGCTATTTTAACTTCTTCAGAGAATTTGGCATGTTGCAAAAAAAAAAAAAAAAAAGCCAAAGGAATTAAAATAATAACAATAACGATAACTTCTTAAATGCCATAGTAACGCCGCCATTTTGGATAATTGATATCTCTAACATGGTTATTTTTTTTAAATCTATCTCTTTCGTCCAATATCGATGGAACTTGATGTAACTTAGTGAAGATAATATTTGACATGTTTTCAATTCTTCTTATAAAATAATAATAATAATAATAATAATAATAATATAATAATGCTTTTTTGAAAATGCCAGGTGGTGAAATATCAAATTTGGCAGTTTTTTTTTTTTCATACCGATGGCATGTTTTTTTCTCCAAAATCATGAAAACTTTTTTGAGGGTTTTGATCTTAGATCATATTGTTATACGTATGTGTATTTGGTATGTTTGTCCGCTTCAGAATTTTGTCTTGAATACTTTTATCCCTTTATTATTATTTTTTTTTAATCGCTACCATATTTTAATTAGAGTCCTGCAATATTTTTTTATGACATAATAAACAAAATCAGAAGTTTTCTTTTTTCTTTAATAATTCTTTCACCTTTTGAGAGAGAAAATTAAGGAACAGAAATATCAATATTTTATATTTTGAATATATTTTGAAAAAAAAAAAAATTAAGAAGAAATTAAAAGAAAACCTCCATTCCTTCCTGACATAATTTAGATTTAAGATGTTAAAAATGATATATATAGTTTAAAAACAATTTGGTAGAGTAGTAACAGAGGAGGTAGATTTGAAAATGGAATGGCTACGTTTACGGCAGCGGTAAGTTTTATTGCTGACTTTATTCTTACGGAATTCACAAACTAATGACGTAGACCACAATCAACAGATGCTTTGAGTGAATTACGAGAGACTCTAATAGTGGTGGTGGGTTCCTCATCTAGGCTCCAGGTTCCAGTCCATACATTTACATAGTCTGTACAGTATATCTAACAGTTTAATCAAACATGTCAGCCTTCAACCAACTTCAGACAATGCATGTTCTAGATAGATCATAACATGTGCCTTTAAAGGGGGGGGGGGCGCGTCCTGAAATGTGGATTTTGCCCAAAAAATGCGATTTTGAGCTTGTGATTTCTCTTAAAGGTACTGCCTTTTCTGCGTCTAAAAATGGTATCAAAAAGTCCCCAAGTCAATTCTAACGTGATTGACCACTGGTCAGTCTTGGTTTGCGCTAAAAATGATATAGGGGGCACACAGAGGCCCTCAAGAACCCGAAAATGGGTCTTATAAAGATGGGGGGTAGGAAGCAAAATTCGATAAAAGATACG
>JBCAUA010582748.1:0-16306 GCA_038406235.1 Peronia verruculata
ACACAAAATTTGCTGATCCGCTCGAATAAAAGCCTAAAAGCTAGTCCACTCTATTGAAATCTACTGTACTCCGACAATGGAGACTGATAACAACACAGCGGGATGGCTTTGTTTATACTTGGCAATACGCGCGGAGATTGGTTGCTAGGGTAAAGGCTGGCTGGACGTCGTAGGGCAGAGTTGTCTCCTCTTGTTAATATAGTTCTCTTTGGTCTTGCCTGCTTTGTGTCAGTTCTTACCAAATAAGGGACAAAGCGAGAACATATGCATATATATTGTACTGATCTGATCAGCACACCAACCCACTGCAAAACCAGATGTTCTTAAACAAAAGATGGTGCAAAGAGAATTGATTATAATGTTATGAATTGTTATCTGAGCTACTATTATGGCAGAAATTTATGGTCTGCCAGCAAAGGGAATCAACACATTGCATCATTTCTTCCATCTCCAGTTCAAATGAATTATGTCACATTTGATATTCATATCACAATCTCTGTTTGTATTAAAAAAAAAAAAAAAAGCAATATGTTCTGCCCAATGAAGATTTTGCATACTTTGACTGAGTGTCTTGTGCATCCAGTGCCGGAGAATGTGAATTTAACCTGAAATTTCCCCGCATCTAAAAAAAAAAAATTTGCCTGAATTCCAGAAAATTGCTGGAAAACTGGCACCTCTGTGAAAAAAAAAAAAAAAGAAAAAACTCCCTGTATCTAAGAGTAATTTCTCTTTTCAATGACATGAACTAAAGGCCTCTAACACACAGCAATGCTCCAAGCATATCTCATAACCCAGTTTGAGAAAATTTTAGAGGAGACACTGCAGTTCCAAGCGGAGCACTTAGTTAGTGGCCAGTTTGACCCAGGCTGAGAGATTAGCCCTCAGGCTATGAGCCGGGCAGGTTACCTGTGCTCATGCTGTGCTCAGTTAGTAAGTGAACGCTTGAAGTCAAATTACGTACATATTAGGAATGTGGTCATATCTTCTAACAGTCAAGATATAGCCATGATGTTTTAAATGATTTGGAAAGGTGAAATCACAGAGATTAAGTGCATATAGTTTTAATTTGGAAGTTAGCATACATACATTCATAATTCAGAGGTAAAGTCATGAAATGATAATGAGATTTTAAACACAATATACAAAAAGTTTAACCATGAAAGTTCGATTTTTTTTTGTTTAAACAATGAACACCTTACGTGTTGAATTTTCAACTCACTAAAATTTATGTATATTACACCAGAATTGCCCAAGTTATCATCAATTTATCATGCCACTGGCTTTCTGCAAAGAATTAACTAATAGAGCTTTAGTCATATTTGACATATTGACTTTGTATCTGTGTGTTATTATTTACATAATCTATTGTCATATACAATGACAATATAACAACTTTTAAATACACATAACTGTAATAATAACACTTATAATAATGGAAGCTTGAAGTCTATGTGTTTGTGGAATAGTCTCTAGTTGTTTAATCATGTTCTCTATCGTTCTCTTTCAATTCTGGCGATGGAGGCATGGATCTGTTTCCTACCTTTTCCCCCTAGATCTAGGGAACAAAGTCGGAAATCACAGTTTCTGATGAATGGAAAGCAATGGCATTAAACCATGTGCATTTTCAGTCTTATTTTATATGGAAACAGTTTTCTGTACAGAATCATGCAGGTTTTGATTGCCATACAAATTGTATTGTATTTTGTAAGATCTATTGACCTAATGTGTGAGATTAATGTACGGATGATAGAATAACTTTTATTGAGTGTGTCAAACTTTTGCCTGATCAGTTGTGCCTGGTTTAGTAAGAACTCGTCTTGTGTGAGCTCAACAGTGCATTGAATAACATATTTTCTGAGGCTGGTGTAAACATTTGCTTGCATGTATTTATGACAGTGATTGCCGATTCATCGAGAGGCTGTGATATGTTCGATATCACAAAACCAGGCATTCCTAAAATGATTTTCAAACCAGAAGTGATCGGACCTTTCCTCTCTGCATGTGGAGTGATGTTACTACTGTCTATTTTGTCTTGAATTTTTTCTGTCTGCGACTAACATTTACCTTTATTGACTTTATCTTGAGAAAAATGAAACATCCCTCATAAAAAATCGCTTTGCCTTCTAATTTATGCTTGTGTTTCTGGCAGTGAACAAATTTGTCGAATTCACTGATGTTTGAAAGGTAATTAATTTTTGCTAGAGCATATGCTAAATCTGTGTCTAACTGATGTTTGGGTTCCTCTAGAACATTGTGATGTCTGACTGGGATACCAAGATGATGTATAGACAGGGTAGAACAATGAGCAATTTCCACGTCCATCAGAGGCTCTCTGATGGAATGCTCCATATTTGAGTGTCATATAGCGTCTTCAACTGATCTGTAGTTAATCAGAAATAGAAAACGTTTAATTATCACTCAGTTATTTCATAAATTTAGAACACCTTAAAACCAGATTTACAACCTTAAAAACATGCACAACAGTTGCTCATGCGTTCCGGATATCCGCCTGTAATTGACACAGATGTGATGTAATGAGGAAATAACTTCCACAGACTAAGACTTACTTGAATCCTGAACAATATCAGATGTGAAAGAAAATTTTTTATGTTAAATTAAATTCTTATGAATTTTTAAATTATTTTTTTCACCCCCAAAAAGTTAGAAATACACACACATTTCAACAAGCTTCTGTGAGAAAACGCGCTCAAACAGCGAGAAAGGAAAGCATTATTGGCGGGTTGTTAGGTTTCATTTGATAGAAAACTCGCATCTGTTCCTGTGAGAGAGTAGCTATTAATTTGACATCAATTTGCATCAAAATCAAAGCAATTCCAGGTTGTGCACGCATCAGGAATTCCTGATGCCCCTAGGGCCTGGTCACCTGTTGGCCGCACAATTTATTGCTGTGTCAGGTCGGTAACTAAGTGCTCCACTCTGCAGAGCTTTGGAACTGCCGTGGAGAGACAAAAAAAAAAACTGAACTAGGGCAACTCAAGTCAACAAATTTTACTGACTGCTACAAGTCACAAACATTAAATAATGCCTCATGCCTGTGAGCTAGCAGAGGCCATTAAATGTAACCATAATTCATACTTTGGTTTTTTTTTTTGTTGTTGTTGTTTTTTTTCTTTTAGCAATAATCTCTGAGGGGCTTTGCAAACTTCACTTGGGGTGGATTTCTTGGTAACCAAGTGAAAGGTGGTCATGTGTAGGTAATGGGACCCCCATGATGCACAATACTGACAGTAGCAAGAGTGATTATTTAATTAATAATATTCAGATCTACTTCATCATTATGATTTAGATCTAGAAAAATTAAAAAAAAAAAAAAGATTCAGTCTTCAGAATCAAAGAATGACCAAATGTCTTCCTCATAATAATATCACTGGTCTGAGAAAACATTTTTTTTCCTTGTCCTTCTGTTCCTGTAACATTTTGTGTGTGTCTGTGTGTGTATTTTGGGGTTTTTTTTTTCTACTTGTGTGTGGGTTTTTTGTTTTTTTGTTTTCCAGATTTTTGTTTGGCTGATTTTGGTTTTTTGTTGTGGTTGATTTTTTTTTCTTACAGAGCTAGGGCAGGACAATGAATTGCTGACCCTCTCTTCTCTCTCTGTCTCTCTTAGTAAGAGCAAACGTGTGAGTGCGATGGCTACAACTATAAGGGATTTGATCAACATGAAGAAAGGGAATGGAACCTGGGAAAGACATGAATTTAAAGTGAGTGGGGGTACATTTAAGATAACAGAATTATAATAATATGACGAACACAAAACCAGCCCTTGGTTTCTTCCCGTCATGGCCAATGTAAATGTCAGTCTTTGTTGACTGACATCAGTTTAATGGCCCACAATAGTGTCATGAATTAACCGAGTCTGGGATGATCCAGAGCATGTGGCCATGTCTGCCATCATTGTCAAAGGACAACACAAGGCACTGATCTCGCATTGTAAGCGAAGTGTGTCATCTGGCCAGCCAGACTTGTCAGAGACTTGGGGAGAGGAATGCTAACAGCAAGTACGCCTTGCTGAGCCTTGAGAGGTTTGCAAAGATCCTTGCAGAGTAATTTCAAATCATTTTTGGTCTAATATTTTTACTGAATGTGTGGGACTGTATAATGAACCTGTTTAGAAAAAAAAAGTATTCTAGCTCCAAAAGTGGGGGTTACAAGGTTTGCTTGGGGCACCGTCGATATCATGAATACCATGGAATACACATATTACAAAAGCAAAACAACACAAAAAAAGCTATCACATGGAGCAATAATTGCTATTACATGCCTTTTAAAATCACATATCTATAAAGAGATCTAAAACTGACAATATGTAACATTATTTTAAGTCAAAGTCCTGTTTCAAGTAGATGTAAAAATGTTCACTTACTTCTGTTTTTTGCAATAAGAAATTCACTCCTGTAAACTTGAACCTGTCATCTCTTGTTTTAAAAACCGTGTCTGTGTAAATCTCATTCAAGGCTTTAATATGGGTAGCAAACATAGATAAAATCTCCTCCTTGGCTCCCTGTGGAAGAAATGTAAATAACTCTCTTTGCCTTTTCACCTTCTGCATCAAAACAGAGTTAGTTTGAAAGAATAGGATCAAGTTAAATGATCTGAATTCAACTCATGAGGCCTCTTTTAACATTGCTGGTAATATCTGTCAATGAGGTTGCTGCCATTGTGAAAGCCTCCGTTAATCTCAGATGTTTACAGCAGCACCAAAAAATATGTTTGTATTAAGGACAGCATGCGGGTCTTGAAAGTGATTTTTTAATGCTTGATCTAGGAAATTTCAAACCTGGATTAAGCGTGTTCAAATATAAAGAATATGTGAAATTTCCTTTTTTTTTTTTTTCTGTGCTTGGTTGTTATAATAATATTGGATTTTGTGTCTTAAAAATTAGTTATTTTCAATAACCTAAGGTTCCTACAGTATTGAATGTAATTGAAATTTTGCACATAAATAAAATAGCTCTATGCAGGACCAAAAAAAAAAAAAATGTATTTATTTTTTGTTTATGTCTTACGGCATCTGACATAAATTTCTGAAATACGTATTGACAAACGTCTGTAATTTTTTCCACCAAATATTCAATTGTCCTCTGAAAATGTGAAGAACATTCAGAAATCGGAGGTATACTGTTGAAACACATGACATGGAGAATGTAAATTTGAATCAGTAAGTTCAGAAATATTAAAAATAACTAAGCCTTAGGGAAAGAACATGCATTTTGAGAAAATTGCAATTCTACAAATATGATTTAATGATTTTGACAGCTGATGGTGGAAAATCCTATACCATCTATTTGCACCTGTGCTCTTGTTCTTAACTCTAGAACTGCGACCCAGCCTAAAGGCCACAACACAGTGCTGCGCACCTTGCCAGGCTTGTCAATCTGGATCTTGATGCTAGCACTTTGCTTCAGGGTGTTTGTTCTGACTATGGAGACTCCGCCTTGGAGTGACACAGTGCAGGCCCTGATTGACCACCTTACTGACCAATATCTTCTGCTAATCCCTCCCCTAACTCCACCCTTTCTTCACATGTAATAATATTTACAATGAGCCAGTGGTAGGAGAAGAAACTGTATTTACAAAGACATGTCAGTTTCATATGGGTGCCAGTTTTACCACCCCTCATCCCACAGACCATTCCCATCACAGACTAGCTCATAACTTGATGTAACTCTTTGGGCAAAACCACTTCAAATAGGGGTGTATTTATGTTACATTATAGAATCTCAGTGTAAACTGCATGCTGTCATACCTGTGACCACGTGGACTTAGATTAATCTTATAAATCAGACCGGCTGATGATGGGGCAGCAGTGACTACAAAGAAATACAGTGGAACCCCCGAGAAGTCAACTCGCTTAAAGTCAACTCTTGGTTAAAATCAACCTGCTCCTCCAGTCCTGTCTTTTGCACTCTTTATTCTCATTAGTCTTGCCTCTGATAATGTCAACTCTCTTAAAGTCAACTCCAAATGGCCCACGCTGGCCTACTGACAGCCGAAAGCTTTGAAGACAAAGAGAAAAAAAAAGTCGGACAGAGAGACGGAGACACTTTGTTACGACACACTAGCGCCTGAGGGCCTCTTGCTATATTGAGAAGATGCTTGGCTGTCTTCACCTGTCTTCGTTGGCGGGGATTACACAAACACACACCCACACTTGCACTTCTGACCCACGTTGGCGGGGATTAGACAAACACACACACCCACACTTGCACTTCTGACCCGTGGATGGTCAGTGATTGGCCCTCTCCACTTGCCTTGCATTAGCGAGGATACACCAACACCTATTCCCACAACAAGCAGACTGAAAGTGAAAACAAAAAACGAGAGGCGGGATGGAATACCACGGCTGATCAAAGATTTAGGGTCAAACGGGAACTCCAAAAGCGATCATGGGCCAAGCAAGGTCTGCCTATACTGTTTTCTTTTCCAACGCACGTTCATTCCTACAGTCTACGCTCTCGCGGTGACTAGTCTAGCTTTCATAGTGTACTGCATGATCAGAATGTCTCTAAGGAGCATAATCCAATAAACTGTAACACTTTGACCCCCTGTGCTGACCAGATATATATGTGAACCCGGATAAGTCAACCTCGCTTAAAGTCAACACGTTTTCTCGGTCCCGAGGGGTTGACTTTAAGTGGATTTCACTGTATATCGTTGACAGTAACATAAAAATAATTGCAGATGTGAGACAGACTTTTCTTATGGTCAGCCATTATCATTTTCTTAATGGGAAACTAATTTGTCACACATGATGACATTCATTATGAAGAGGTTTAAGAAAAAGGTAGAATCTGTAACATGACAAAAATTTAGAGTATTGACAGATGTAGGCTACATGTAACTGACCAAGCAGTAATCACTAGCTGTGCTACTATGATCTTTGGCTTATCTTGGTCAGATTCCAGTTATTTCACTTGCACCCAGTGATCCGTTCATCGTCCAAAGTATCTCTCAAATGTATCAGAGGTTCAGGAAGTTCCATTTTGTTTTATATGATGGATAGAGAGCTTTGATGATGACTGTTATCTATCTTCTTGAGTTTAATGAGAGCAGGGTAAAGGGTACTGAGGAATTGCACCAAGTTCAGTTGGCACTAGGGAAAATGCTGATGTATCAACATATCCAAATCCCAGACATTGCTGCCTGTATCCTGACATAAATAAACTCCCCAAAATGCACTTGGTATTTTCCAGTATAGTTGTGTTTGGATTGAATGCCAAACATGAAAACTGATCAGTTTTGTGTAGATAATAATAATGATAATAGAGAGTATTTATATAGCGCCTATCAATGTGTTTTGCGCAGCAGTTTCTTTTCCCTCCAAATAGAAATTAATACACAAAGACAAGAAGAAGGAATGAAGAAGAATAACTCAGAAAGAAAGCCCGTTCGCTTTCTCCATGTTCTTTCATTAGAAAAACATTTAACAACAAAAATTTATTTGTTAGCATTCTTTAACGAAATGATTTTAAATTTCTTGCAGGTGCTATGTGTACAGAATGGTGGACTTGGGAATGATGTTAGTCAGGATGAACTGCTGCCTTTGTTTGAAACATTTGGGGCAGTGAAGGGAATTGTGATGCTTCCCAGAAAACAGTACTGTTTTGCGTCATTTGCTGATATAGCAAGTAGTTCACAAGCTCTAGAATGTCTCAATGGACATTTACTGCGGAAGGGCAAAGATGCATCCCAAGATGTTATACTTTATTTTTTCTTTGTATTGAAAGGTATTTATAGCAACACCATGTTCCCAGCTAAACCTCTCTGTCACTGTAATTATCTAGTCTCTTTTTTTTTTTGTTTTCATATTGAGCTGGGGTAGTTCACTGGGGAGAAAAGAAAGCTATAATTTTGTGTATGTTGACGACACTGCTTGTGATGTATGGACACAAAAGTATTTTTGGACTTTTATTGTGGGTCTACAAGTGGTTGTCCTTAAATATGGAGACATTTGTTGGACAGATTATAATTATGTTCAGTTAACAATAGGTGAAAAAGAATTGACATTTTTTAAAAGTATTCTCTCGTAGGGAAGAAATAAAATATGTGTGTCATTATTCATTTAAAAATTTGTCCACATCATCAAGGATCTGATCAAAATAAGTTGATTTTCTTTATTTGGTTTTCACTACTGGTTTGGTTTATCAATAAATAGAGGATGGACTTATAATTTTTTATGATCAGATAACTTTTAGATATGAAAGGATTCTAGCAATTAGCTTCTTATGTTTTGAAAACGCTTCTAGCTGGTCAGAGTTTATGGTTCAAGGAAATAGAAGTAAAAATCTTATCAACTGTATGAAAATTGAGTACTCTTGCTATGAATATGAAATAAATTCTTACATCTGAATTTTCCCAGCACCATCAAGTGTCATGCCTTCAACTGAGAAACCACCTGGTCTTCACATTGTGGAGAATTTCATCTCAGATGAAATGGAGCAAGCCCTGCTGAGAGAAGTCAACTTCAAAGAAGTGACAGATAATAGTGGTAATTCTGCAAATATTTTTGGTTAATTACACAGCATAAACAGCAATGATAGGAAAGACAATAATTCTGATTTTTTTTTTTTTGGTAACAATATGCGATTATCTTGACTGACATTTGGAAGTCTAATATTAGGAGTAAATGGCAAAGGAAATCATATAGATAGTTGACATGGTTGATTCATGTACACATATAAATGTATTGCAGATGGTAAATGCTGAACATTTTCAACAAATGAATTGTTGTCCTATTCTAGTAGTTGACTGTCTGACATAGTGATACTCAAGGATCATTTGGAAAAGATTCGGCCTCATGTCAGTCAATTGGTTAAACATGGTTAGGCATCAATTTATTTGTTACACTGCACTATCTGCAAACTTATCTTATTGTAGTGTTGTTGAGACGTATTTTCTTATTTCAGATGTCGGGATAATGAAGCATCGCCAAGTGAAGCATTATGGCTATGAATTTAAATATGGAATAAATGATGTGGATATTAATGACCCCCTGCCCAGTGGAATCCCGGCAGTTTGTTGCGAATTTCTTGAAAGAGCCAGAAAGCTTGGGCTGGTAAATCATTTTCCAGATCAGCTGACTGTTAACCAGTACAAACCAGGTCAAGGTAAGATTGGAGGCATGAGGTAATTTTTTATATTGCAAATAATATACAAAGACATTTAGGAATGGAAAAAGATTAAGCATTGGTCGTGGTAATGAAAAGACCCTGGAATATGGTCAACTGCATTAAAAAATACAAAATAATATATTTCAATAACAGAAAACAGATAAGGTATGGTCAGATGGCCTTAAATCAGTTCTTAAATTCTGGAAAAAAAAATGGAAACTTATGGGAACTAAAAATAGCTGGGATCTGGTCAGAGCAAGTGAATAGCATTGAAGTTATACCACAGCCATTAAAAAGGTGCAGAGGTGATGACTTTATGGAAAGAAAAAAAACTGGATTTCTTATCACCTCTTTATCTGTGGCTTCTTTTTTTGCTATTTAATAGATCATTGCATAATTTCTCTGCTGAATTTTTGTATATTTCTTCAAAGAGAAGAATTTTTTAAAAAAGCTGCTCTCAGTAGTTTTAAAATAACCCTATTACTTACACATCTTTATGTGAGTGTTTCTGAAAAATCAGTCATAATTCTAGTTGTCTCAATTTCATGTTACAATATAAGGTACCTAATGCAGATGGGATCTCGTAAATATGTATACGTCCCACAGAAATATGCAGTAGGCAAGCAGAGACTTCTTTATTTAATTACAAGGTCAAGTTTACTAGAAGATTTATCAATACAGCTTTTTTTTTTTTTGTGAAGAATGTCTTATCAAATACGCATGACATTAACAAAATGAGAGCAATAATAGATTTTTTTTTTAGAACTGGATCATTTCAAATAGGGAACTGTGGGAGGAAATAGTGGAATTATGTGGATATCAACATTGTTACAAAAAGCAAGAAACCAGCACAAATTTGGAAATCAAATGTTCACATTTATTATGAATGTATTAGTATCAAAGCCCCTTCTCCATTTTCATGTTGATTTTGATAGGGATACATATAAAGGAATCAGTTATCAAGCAACATTTTAAATTCACATATATAATTAGATTATGTGTTCTTTGCTTTTTGTCAATAATATGGCAAAGAAAAGCCAGAAACCTGATGTTCTGATTATGTAATCAAGAATTAATAGTTGTTGTTTCTGTATCACAAGTTGTACAGATAAAATTTGAAATTACAGGCATACCTCCTCATGTGGATACTCCTCCTGCATTTGAAGATGGCATCATGTCTCTAAGCTTAGGTTCATCGGTATGTTATGTCAACAACATTACACACTGATTTATGGGATGTTTACTACATTATGGAAACATATTACATCATCATTAATTAAGTTAATCAGTGTTTATTATTTATTCCCCCCCCACCCCTTTTTTTTTTCTGTAATATTTCTGTAATGAAAGGAACATAATTTGTGAAATTATTATTATTATCTTTTTTTTTTTCTGCATTTTGGCAATGGTTTAATCATTATTGAATGATGTAAACAATGAAGGGTAAGATAAAAGAGGAGATAAGCGCTTTACATACAATGCTGTGTGTGAACAATCTTTGAATTCTTCTTTGTTCAATTATTAAAATATGTGGTTGTTGTTCATATGAGTATGTTATGTATTGTAATTTAAAGTGTGTTGTTAGGTCAACAAAAGCAAACCACAGAATTTAACCCAGAACTTGATTCATCCGTGTTTCCTCATGTGGGATCTCAGGCCCATTGCTCATGCATGTAGATGGCCATGTGCAGAGCACCAACTGGAACACTGCAGAAATTATAGCTAATTGATACACATATATCAGTAGCTCATATATATTTCTTGGAAGTCACCTTTATATAGCTAATAGTGTAGCTACAAATTTACAATGTTTACTATTAACTGTAATGATCATTTTTTTTGGATATCCTCTTTTCCTCCATTCACTTTAACTCCGCAGGACCGAAGTTTTTTTTCCTCTGTTTGCCATTTTTTTTTTTTTTTTGTATGAAAGAGAATTATGTATGACATTCTAAAATCCTTGTACTAATGATATTATCATTCAAAACATGTTAGTACTATACATTAAATTGAAGGAAACTGGATGGGCAAGAGAGGAAACCATTTCCAAAACAATGAAAAGCAGCAATTGAAAAAAGTATGTTTAATTATCAATTCACCCCATGTAAGTGTTGGCCAATCTATTTATAATCTATATCTAGTTTGATAAGTCTGTTATGTGGATCACTGTCACTACTCAAGCTGCTTTCATCTCCAGATCTAGATCTATCTGAGAGTCTATAACTACTTCTTTTCTCCTCCTCAGTTTTTTTAAACAGTTGGATGTTTCAGAATGCGTTAGTAATATGTTATTTTGGTTCCCAACCATCATGGGTTCATGCCCTCACAGAAAAATGTAGATCTAAACAAATCCAGAATACAGTGCAAAAGTAGTTGAAATATGTGGCGATCCAACATTGAAAACCCACGATTATTGCTGATCTACAATATGAAAAACTTGGGATGGAAAGAGTATTAAAAAAATATGAAATTTCGGGTCGGAAACAAGAAGCCTATTGTAAATATCATCGAATGGTCTCATCGTTCGATGGGTCTTAAAGAGTTAAGAAGGGAATCAAGTTTACTCATTCATAATTTCTGATTGTCTTATGATTTGTAGGTAGTGATGGACTTTCGTCACCCAGATGGTCGCCATCTCAGTGTTTTAGTACCACAGCGCAGTCTCCTAGTCATGACAGGAGATTCTCGCTATGTTTGGTCTCATGGCATCACACCACGGAAATCTGATGTTGTGATGACACCTGGTGGTGATGGATTAACCCTGCTGAATAGAGGCATCCGTACTTCACTTACTTTCAGAAAAGTGATAAAGAACAGAAACTTACATGGTGAAGACAACAGTGAAGCAGCACATGATACAAAAACTTTGCCTGAAACAGAGGAAGAAGCTGTCAAGTTAGAACAACAACATGTTCATAAGGTACAGAGATTGGTAGAAGGATATGCATGCAGATTTGCTGTCTTTGATACATCATATTAAAAATCGCAACTAGAGATACATTTTTTTTCACCCACTCAAGAGCTCACCATGGATTTCTTGGTATGGGAACAGTGACTGTTTTTTTTTTTTTGTTTTTTTTTTTCAATTTGTGAAGTCTTCAGTAACTCAGCTAATCACAGATGATGGTTGAATGTAGATGACTGTGTACATGTGTCTTTGACTTGTCAGATTTGTAAAGTACTAATGTTTTTAAATTGCAATTTATATTGAATTGTACTACAGTGGAACCTGCGAGAAGTCAAGTCGCTTAAAGTCAGTTCTCGGTTAAAGTCAACCTGCTCCTCCGGTCTTGTTCTTTTTCCCTCTATATTCTCATTAGTCTTGCCTCTGATAATGTCAACACTTTCAGAGGTTGAACTCGCTTAAAGTCAACTCCACATGGCCAAGGCTGGCTGACCTACAGCGGAAAGCTGTGAAGACAAAGAGCAAAAAAAGTCGGACAGAGAAACAGAGACGCTTTGTTACGACACACTAGAGCTGGAGGGCCTCTCGCTGTATTGAGAAGATGCTTGGCTGTCTTCACCTGTCTTGGGTCGGCGGGAATTACACAAACACACACCCACACTTGCACTTCTGGCCTGTGGATGGTTAGTGATTGGCCCTCTCTGCTTTCTTTGCATTAGCGAGGATACACCAACACCTATTCCCACTAGTATCTCTTCACGCTCCTTTGTTGACACACACTTAAAGACAGTGTAGACAACCACTGCGCCTGATTTTTTCAGTCACATCTTTAGATCATGTAATAATACCGAGATAACCACCCAGGAGAAGATTGAAAATGCGTTTAAAAACTTTAACCGTAGATCACTAAGATTGAAAGGCTTAAGAATAACAACCACGTTCATTCCTATTCATGTAATTTAATTTGTAAGCTAAACAGGTCGTCGGCATCCGACCAGACTTCTGAGTGAAAGATCCCAGGATGACTTTACATCGTGATCGGCAACAAGCGGACTGAAAGTGAAAACAAAAAACAACGGTTGGGATGGGATACCACAGCTAATCAAAGATTTAGGTTCAAATGGGAACTCCATGAGTGATTGTGGGTCAAACGATAATCGGATCATGTATGACAGGCGCACTTGAACAACCACTTAGCATGAGGGCGGGATGGCCGAGGTGTAACACATAACACTATACGTGTCCAGACTAGGCTACATCATGCATTGTTGGCCTATAGATAAAAGCCTTGGCAACGGCGGCAGGCCATAGCAACAAATGGGAGAACGCAGTTTTTTTGCTGGACTATGAGTGAAAACTATACTCGTCTGGGACAGGAGAGGGGGGGGGGGAGTGTGTAGTCAGGTCTGCCTATACTGTTTTCTTTTCCAACGCACGTTTATTCCTACAGTCTACACTCCAACCGTGACTAGTTGAGCTTTCATAGTGAACTGAGTGATCAGAATGTCTAAATATGTAACACTTTGACCCCCTGTGCTGACCAGATATGTGAAACCGGATAAAGTCATCCTCGTTTAAAGTCAAGTTTTTTTCTCGGTCCAGAGGGGTTGATTTTAAGCGGATTCCACTGTATTTCTAATATAGATGGCTGTGGTAAGTTATTAATAAATGATTTGATTTGATTCATATGGTAATTAATTTCTAAGACAAATTGTTTTGTTTGCTTATTGCCAAGGTTTACAACAACATAGCTGATCATTTTAGTGGTACTCGATACAAGCCATGGCCACGTGTTGTGGATTTCTTGATGGAGCAGCCTCCCTTGTCTCTACTTGCGGATGTTGGCTGTGGTAATGGCAAATGTCTTGGGGTCAACAAGGAACTCTTTGAGGTAAGATTGAGATCCAGCTATGATGTATTGATTCCAGCAAGCGCACTTCTCGTGCACATTTAAATAGGTTATTAGTGGGTTCTCTTATTTTGGTATGCTATACAAATGTTCATCACCTGGATTATCCAGATCAGGGTGACGAACAATAGTGTATCCTGTTTGCTGAGGTCAGCTTAAACAGAGCCTAGTTTAGTTGTGATTTCTGGATGTTTTTTAGCATTTCTGTATCTGGGTTGTTTTAATCATGCATTATTTTCATCTTTTCTGTTAAATGTATATATGTTTGAACTTGGGAGTGCTCTGCATTTATAACTATGTTATATTTTCACCTTTTTGTATTTAAAAAAAAAAAAAAAAGTGACTAGTCTTGCTGTAGATAAGTGGAATGTTAACTTGAACTGCTGTTTTTTAATTTTGTGTCTGTCTTCATGGGAATTATCTCATCAGCTGTTTTCTTGACTTTTCTCTCTCTTTCTCTCTCTCTCTTTTTTAAATCATTTTCTTTTCTGTTAAAAATTTGTTCAATGTTTAGATTGGGAGTGATTACAGCAGCAATTTGGCATCCATTTGTCACAGCAGAGGATTTGAAACATGTGTCGCTGATGTGACCTGTCTACCATTCTGCTCCTCATCTTTTGACATAGTCTTGTGTATTGCAGTCATTCACCATATGGCAACTAAGGTGAGACCTCCCCCCGTGGGGGCCCAGGGTATACAAGTAGGTTCTTTGCTCCCACTTGCAGGCGGTAAATGCCTGTTATCCATGGGATGTCTCCCACGGAGTGGAATCCTCGACATTCCAGGGGCGACATGTCTACTCTTTCTCTTTGCTTCTGTCTTCTGTCCTGCTGTCATTCCTCTCTTCTTCTTCATATGTAATCATATGATAATATTGCTGTGATCATGCTGATGTGCCATTAAAGCCCAACATAAACAAACAAACAACAAGATATACTCTGTGGTTTGAAATTGTACATTTCCTTTTGCTTTCCAGCAAATCCATAATCAGCTGGAAAATGGTACAAATTATATCCTCTGAAGACTTTGACTGCTTGTATCTACCTGTTCAGATGTTAAAATTTAAAAAAAAAAAAATTCTGCATTTTTAAGTTTTTTTTTCTTCATGTTTGTTCTTCGATATAGAAGTATGAAGTACGTGTAATTGTAAGTGGTACTGCCCTTTGATTGATGAAATTCTTCCAAAGCTGTCATAGATAAATGTATACATCCTGTGAAATGTCAGACTGAAATAAGATATTTTGATTAATTTAATATTTAGAACCAGGAATTAAATGTTTGCAGAAATTTACTAAAAAGAACAATCATTTTAATATTGATATGATAACACAACTGTCTGGTTTTTTACCTTTCCACAGGCACGACGTTTGAAAGCAGTCTCAGAGGTTGTGCGAATCCTGCGTCCAGGTGGGAAAGCACTGATTTATGTTTGGGCAATGGAACAAGATTATGCTAAGACATCATCTAAATATATTAACCCGAACAAACAGAAAAAACAGAATGAGTGGAATAGTGTGATAGACAATGGCAGTGACAAAAGAAGTAGAGAACGAGTTTCAGACAGGGTCGAGGAAAAAGCAACAGGTTCCTGTTCTGAGTGTGGTACAAGTTCTGAGGATTCGACTTTCAATGAAGGAGAGGTGAATGTAAGGACAGACATTGATTTGGAAGCTGAATGTGAGAACCCTGACTGTAGGAAACTTCTGTCTGGTGCAAAAGCACCCACAAAATCTGTGGAATCTTTGGACAACTGTGATATTTCAGAGCAAAACTCTGAAACTTCTGCTTCAAAATTACTAGCTTCAGTTCCACATGAGGGCCTTGCAAAGTGCAACATGCCAGACTGTTCACAATTAAAATTCAGTCAGAATCCTGTGGACACAAGTGAAATTAAGAGGATAGCCTCACCTATCAGTGTCAGGCACAAAGGTGAAGATGATGCTCATTCTCAGGCATTGGACGATGACCCCACATCAACCTGTCATAATTCAACTGTCCACTCTAAAAAGTTGCATGTTCATGTTAATAGAACTCAGTTTAAAGAACAAGACTTACTGGTTCCATGGCAGCTCAAATGCAAACAGTCAGAACAGTGTGCTGGTGGTCAAAGTGAACAGCTGGGTGATAAAAGTCAACTGTTTCACAGATTTTACCATGTGTTCAGGCAAGGAGAACTGGAAGCAGTGTGTAAGAGAATACCTTCTTGTGCTGTGCGAAAAAGCTATTATGACCAGGGAAATTGGTGTGTTGTATTAGAAAAACTCTAGCAGTAAGAGGGACAGATACAAGGGCAGGCTGATAATTAAGTTCCGTTTGCTAATAACTCAGTCAATTTTCGTCACATCGACCTAAAATTTCCAACAT
>JBCAUA010582859.1:0-13263 GCA_038406235.1 Peronia verruculata
CGCATATCGCGGGTGGGGAGTGGTGTCGGCACCAATACCCAAGCCCCACCTTGCCATAATGTATGTGCGCTTGGGCTAAAGCTGTCATGGGTCCCCCCTAATCATTTATCAACACTTGACACGGAAGAGGTAGAAAAAACTGGCCACTCTAGGGTGCTACCATTTTAGCTGACTCAAGATGGCGTCCCGTTGACGCTAAACAGTCAATTCAGATCTTTCGAGGTAAAATCTTGCTTAAAAAAAAAAGAGGATCAACCCAAACACAATAGTTACGGGTTAGTAATTGGTCTTGCAAATTGATAGTAAAGTAGTAGATCTAGATCTAGATCTAGTACGTATGGGGTGCACAGTTATAAATGCCCGGGCCGTACGGTATTTCACCCGTCTTTTGGACAGTGCATTACCACCCCGCAATGTCACCCTAGGTGTACTGTATGATTTATCACATAGGCTATGGTTATTCCTTGCATTACTGGCGCTGTGTGTAACTGTAAGGCCCTGCTCAATTACCCTCCCCTCCCCTTCCTATGGTGGAATTAAAAAAAAAAAAAATAGATTCTACTAAACACAATTTATAAAACAATAACAACAACAACAAGAAAAGAATAATAATAATCTAAATAGGCCTAATAACAATTTTATATTGGAGTGGATTTTGGAAGAATAGAATGGGAGATCAGCATGGACATATCATATATGGAGGAGTTATTAGGGTAGCTCCCATCCTTACCTCTGTCCTCATTCGTCCGTTTATCTTTAATGATCCAAACATCCTCAATAGTACCAAACTTCTCGAATGCGTCCCGAAATTCTTGCTCTGTAGTGCCTTTCTGGCACAAAATAAACAGTCGACTATTAGGTGGATCGTCAAGTCCTCGACCGTCTCTGGAAGCCATCTTGGAACAGGCCTGATGCTGCAGAAACGTTGAGCTTGATTTTATGAGTAATAATTATTACCGATATATGCTAGCTCTGTAATGGAGGTAATCTTTCAATATGTAATCTTTCCAGATAATATATTAAATTTCAGATTATTTAAAATACATATGAAATTGTCTGAAGCCCTAATCTAAGATTTCATTATGACTGTGGGTGTTAAAGTTCTTTGTTAAATGAATAGCCTAGGTCTGACCCTGACCTCAGGAAAGGGAGATTAGCCTAGCCCAGAACCACCGATAGGCCTAGATTTATGGCCAAGCTTGAAGCTACGTAGATCAACTGACAACAAGATCTAGGCTAGTAACCGAAACTGACGACAGGAAATCCGAAAGCTTAGATAGAGAACTTGAATTTGAACGTTTTTCGGTGGATAATCTCATATTTATATATTGAGAGAGTCTATATCTGTATTGTTGGAAAGATCTCCTCTATATACCAAGGAAAGTCACGAAACTAAGAATACATATTACATGTATCAAGATTCTAGATCTAGTTACTGAAAAAGTAGCCTAAGTTACAAATTCATTTTAAATCCATTAAAGCAGACATTTAAATTGTGGATTTCTTCAGTTTCAACAACTGAGGGGAAAGACATTTTGAAATAGCCCAGACGAAAAAAGGGCAAGGGGCACAGATTTGGGTATTGTTAATTACTGCTTTTTTTGCTTGCGTGGAGGACAGAACAAATTAATTCACGATGAGCAGTCTGGCAGAACAACTACAAGCTGTGCAGCTCAAGAAGTCTTCACATCCAACTCGAGATTTCTCGAGCCCCAAAACGGCAGGATTCATGGATCAACGGGAAATAGACTGTTACCAGTCACGTGTTCTGGATGTAAATACTGAAGAATGGCTAGAGCTTTTGGAAGAACATACTTTCCCAAGCAAATATGTCAGCATGTCAGTTGAAGAAGCGAAATTGTTTGTCAACATTTATGAGAAACTGTTTGCCAACTATGATCCTATTGCAATTTCAAAACTCACATGGAGAGATAAATTAACGGCAGGAGAATCAGAAATCATCAATAAGATGTCTCACAGATTACAGAAAGTAATAGATGCATTTATACAAAGTGAAAGCGACTTTGTTTTTGTGAAATTGTCAAGTCGCAGCCCGAAAGATGCTCCAATGGCACAGCAAAGATTCAAGACTCTTTATCAGCATTTTTTATTAAAGAGTCAGCTATTGATAGGAACAGTGAAAATACTCAGATCACTTGTCTGTTAAAGGCAGCATTCACTGCAATGCGAGTCTCAAGTGCCGAGGAAGTTTTGGATGCATGCTTGCGTAGTGAGCGTGTATATCAAGATATGCTCCTTGCCTTAGCAGTTCCTGATCGTTTCCGCGAAAATTGGGTGATTAGACAGTTTGTGAACATTGATGTTGACATGGAATTCCGAGCATTTGTGTTTGGCAGAAGGCTCACAGCTGTTTCCCAGTACAATTATCTCATTTTTTCAAACAGACTAGCAAATGACAAACCGGTCATCTTTGAACTCATCAAGAAATTTTTTGAAGACAAAATCAAACCCAAATTAGAGGGGTTTGTTCCTAATTACATCATTGATTTTGCTATCTGTGATTATAATGGAGGTTAGTTTTTGTTTTATGTATAGATTTTATTAAGTTATCTGCACTAGATCTAATTATCATCATTTGAAATTGGGCACATGTTTGAACAGGAAATGCGTAATTATTACTAGATCTAGACAGAAACAATGTATAAATGTTATCCTACATAAGACACCACTTTTATCTCAAGAACTGCGACCTAGCCTAAGTACTGTGTCTTGCCAAGCTTGTCAGTCTGGATTGTCAGCACCTTGCTTATCCATAGAGTGTTTATTTTGACGTAGAAACTCTGCCTTTAGCTTCGGAGTGATACAGTGCAGGCTACACATCAACCACCTTATAATGTCTTCCTCTATTCCCTCTGCTACTCCCTAACTATTGTTTGAATGGAGCTGAAGGTAGGAGAAAGGGTTGTATTCACAAACATGTGAATTTCATACGGATGTCAAATTTATCACCCCCCTTGTCACACATTCCCATTACACTTGTTCATACCCTAATGTAACTGTTTGAATCAAACCAATTTGCATAGGGGTGTATTTACATTCCTTTTGTTCAAGAATCTTAATGCAAACTGCAAGCTTTCATCCCTCTGACCATGCAGACAGATTAATTATATTAGAAGATCAGACCTGCTGATGTTGATGGGGCAGCAGTGACTGGAAAGAAATACATGTATTTACATGTGCTCTAATGATGGAATAGAGTGAGACTCAGTGAGAGTACAAGGAAGCTGATACAATAGATACATAAGGCTACTTTAACTTTCATTCATAGCAATTATAGCACATGTACTTGATCGCTGGTCAATCAGTCAGTGTGAAACTGGGTCAAATGGTCAGGGAGTCTGCATTATTATTCTGTAAGTTATGAACAAAAAGATACTCTCCTCCTGTATCATCATTTCTTTTGATTGTAATTTCAGACCACTTGAGAGGACCTAAGTGGACCATGTGACCTTTGATTTGTCTTCTTCCGTCTCTGTGTTATCTATTAGCTTATTGCCAGGATTCAGCTCTATCTATGGGGTTTCTCACACTCTTATTCTAAGAAAAAAAATAATTGACTATTGAAAGATCTTTTACTTAGATGCAGCCATACCTGTCATGTGACATTTTGACGAAACTGGGTAAAAAGCAACAACTAATTTTCATTGACAAGCTGAGAAATATCACAGTGATGTGACAGGCATGGAGCAGCCAGATCTTACAAATACATGATTGGCACTGTTTCACCCATATATATATATACAACAGAAGAATTAAATGTAAAACTTTCTTTCATACTTTTGAAAATGGGTTCCATTTTGAGTCACGTTGTTACATTATTGCTCTTCACTTACAAGTTGCTTTGTCTGTATGTTTATCTTGCCCTTTTCACTTGTTAGAAAAGAGTATTTTTTCTCCATATTTTGATAAATTTATTCCATTTATTGTTAAATTTGTTAGTAAAATAGAATATCAAATACACTTTTACTTTATTTCATAATTCTGAAGGATAATATTTAAATTTGCTATTCATCTTCAAAATTATGACATAATTAACAAATATTCTATGTGTATTAGAACAATAAATAAAAAAAAATAATACATACATGTACTTTGGAGATGATTGAATAACCTAGGCATTCAATTATAATTTTTTTTTCATGAAAAGTTAGTAAGTTTTTAGTATTTTTTTGTTGTTATGTGCATATCTATTGACAATATGCATTTAATGTATTTTAACAACAGTTATTATTATCTAATTATTAGGCCTGACATTGGGTTTAATTATTATTATTATTATTATTATTTTTTTTTTTTGAGAAAAAGGTTACAACTTGAACATTTCTGGAACTAGTTTGTTTTATTTAATATTTCAAATAGCAATCTGTAAAGGATTTCTAACCCAGCATAGCTGTATAATTTACTATAATGCACATTTTGATTTTTGTCTACTCTATGGCTGTTTTAAAAAGGGTGTAATTTCATCCCTATTGTCAAAAGCTGAGTCATTTGTGTAATCAGAATTTCTTGGCAATATGTCTCGCAACCAGTCAAAATGAGACGTATGCCGATTTTTCACCATATGGAGTTTTGATATCATGTGATAGCTTATTTCATACCCTTTCTGGTAGTGAAAAAAGTTTTGGGCTAACTCTATTCTAGCCAGAGATATTGCAGTTTAAAGAGGTTAAAGGGGATCGCTCAGCAATGAGCGGAATTCCACGTAAATCGAGTTTAAATGAACGGTCGTACACATAAATCTACATGCCTACCTCATAAAAAATCTGATTTTAATCAAGTAATATGTATAAATCGAGGGTAAGACCGACACTGTCTTGTTTAGAAATGAATGTACTTTGGATTTCTGCAATAAACAAAAATTTGATATCTGACCCCCCTCATCACATTCAAAGCCTGATTTCTCAGTTCTAGCCCAGCGACTTACGTCTCATTTCGACTGGCTGCGAAACAAATGAGCATTTCTACTGTTTAATCTCATTTTCACCTCACTTTATTTCACATCACATTATCCCATCTTCACCTATCCTTTGGCCTCTTCCTCTTTGAGAATCAGCTAAACTCTCTCCTGATCATTCTCGAATTGTTTTCCATTCTCTTCATTTGTTTTCCTATTCTGCGGCTGACACTGTATGACTGCGCCTTGTAAAGTGATTTAAGGTCATAGTTAAACCATAAGCTTGAAAAGTAAAAAAGCAAACCAAAAATAATACAAAACAAAACAAAAACAACAGAAAAAAAAGCACCAACCCCCCCCCCCCAAAAAAGAAAGAAAAACAAACAAACAAACAAAGGATCATAATAACTGGTGTTTGAAGATAAAGCTAAAAATGTCGAGATAAGGCTAAATTATAAAAAAATAACCGTGAGGGAAAAAAAATGCAAGCGTAGGTTAAAAGCTAATAGTTAATGAGCACTAAGTGACGTTACTATCTGAAAATTAGTGGAGTGGCTGTCTGATATTATCCCCCCCCCCCCTTTTTCTTTTTCTCCCAGACATTTTCGCCCCATCCGAGAACTGAACTACCCTGATTTCTTTGTAAGACATTCCTAATAGAATTAAACAGGTCTGTATATCCAACGCATTCTCAGATGGAACTGGGGCACGGCTGACCAGATTGGCACGTTGTGTGTGTGTGTGTGTGTGTGTGTGTGTGTTTTAAGATAAAGCTACCGTGTGTATGGAGGTAGGGGGGGGGGGTAAAAGAAGGAATGGCAGACAGGGAAAGAACCCTGACTTCATAACAGGCTGAGATTTAATGATATTTTGGCCCTGTGAACTCCATGTACGCGTCCTACTTTCTATCTTTCGTTCTAATTCTCTGATTCCGCACTGACCTTTTATGTCGATCTATCGATAACGTGATGCCGGTAGATTAAAAGCTGCGCTAGAATATAGGAGAAGAAGATAGAAGGGGAGAGGTAGAGTAAGAATCAAGAGGAAGTAAAACCATTTCTGGGAGGAGAGATGTAAAGAGACTGAGAATAATATTCGCTTTATTAATGTACTGTCAAGAATGACACAGATGAATACGAAAACGAATACGGATACTTGATTTGTCCATTGGAGCGAAGTTGTTTGTGCTCTGTATTACATCGGAGGGAAATATCCTAAATCGGACGGGATGGGATCAATCTCAAGTGTACTATGGATCTGAAGACGACAGAGTAGGCCATAAGTAGGCCAACAGTTGCTTTAACTGTGTGCGTCGTGCTTTAGGTCAAACTTAGACAAGTTATTTTTCTAAACCAATTCAAACTATGTAACCTCCAGCAGGAGGTTTAAAGACATAACAACTTAAAGTAATTCCAAACCTTTTAAACGTTTACAAATTTAAACTTTATCAAAAGTAAACTTTGATCTTAAGTAAGGAATGTAATGGTAATTACTAGTTTTAAAACATATAAAGTGTCTGCCTACAAAGTGTTAGCCTACCTTTAGTAGTCCACTATGTGGTTTACGTATTTACAATCATATAAGTATACCATTCCGACAATTATGCCCACGTACACTTTGTAAACTGGCACAGGACAATTCGAAATAGAAAAGTATTTATACTCGCAGAGAGTCACTTACCGACAGATCACACCCAAAACACACGAACGTACGCACACACACACACACACACACACACATACACACACACACACACATACACACACACACATCGCAAGTGCTTTGATGCAAACACAGATATAAACCTAAGTTCCTACTCACATATTGTCACGCGATTATTAAGGCATACCAACACGGGTACGATCCCACGATGGCACCTTCTCACTCACGCATCTCAGCCCAAAGCACACAGACCAAGCCCCTACCTCACTCAATCCCTTTAACACACACACGCACACATATACACACACACACGCACACACACACACACACGATCACACACACACGAGGGGCCTGAGGTTTATAAGTAGATTCTCTGCTACCAGCTGCAGGCGTGTAAGCCAACCGTCGGCGGGGTGTCTCCCATGGAGTACCATCCTCGAAATTCCAAGAGAGACATCTCTTCTCTTTCTCCTTACTCCTGCCATCTGCCCCTATTTCTTTCCTCTCTTCTTAAAAGAATCTTACCGTGTTTGATACAATATATCCGTGATCGTGTCGATCTGTCGTTAAACCCCAACATAAAACACAAGAACACACACACACACACACACACACACATACAAAGACACAAACATACGTTGCCATCAAACTGTTACAATCTTCTATCAACACTCTGCTAGCATCTGATTGCGTGATATGTTTAAGTGACTCGTGTAGGTTCTATCTCTTTCACTTTTCATTTTTTAAAAATTAACTTCTTTCATGTTTCTCTCCAACTGCCAACAATCTGGTTTTTAGTTAATACTTCAGTTTGCGATAATATTTTCAATTTTATTTTTTTTGTTCCTATAGCTCAATTGTTAAATAACTTCGCAAGAATTTGAAAGTTTGAAGCAAACATTTTTTCTATCAGTGAGTAATCCTCTTCATTTTTGTTTTTGTCCATGTTTGTTGTGTTTCAACTTCAAGAGCTGACGGCGAAGGAACAGATAAGTTAAATAGAAGATAAATGGAAATTAATGGGTTTTTTTTTTCGGAATTTACATTAAAACATTTATGTGCTCATTTGGGACAAACTGTCTTTAACAAATAACTATGAAAAATAATTTCAACGTAAGCGTGCCAATTTCATTATAATATAAATTTCTTATCTTTTAAAGAACATATTTTTTTCCACTTCTGTGTTTCAATCGATAAATCTTTGATGGAGTTATTGGTCTTAATGGTAAGCTTATTCATTTCCCTTTCTTTATGTGTAAAAAGTTTTGTTCTTATCGGCAATTAAAGACGAAAAACGGGGGAGGGGCTGACCTGTTGTTTGAGCTGAATTTAGTTAGAAAATGGCTGATCACTTCTGTACACCTTCATTAATCTTTGTTAGCCCATGCCGCTAAATTACACTTTTTGGGCTTTTACTCAATCTATTTCAGGAATTATAATTTTGAAATGTGTTTTTACATTGATATAGGAAGATTCTGTGAAGAAAAAAAAACTGCGTTTAAAATCCTTTCTCTGTTGAAAAGCACGTGATTTCTCCGGTCTCCTCAGTTTGAAGAGCGTCTGATTTTATAGTGCCGTGTCCCATTTCTTCCGAGATCTTTAAATTGCCAGGCTGTTTCAAAATCACCTTGATGTCATTGCACAAGTAACAGCAAGGATATAACAAGTCCCTGCTGAAAATGATTGTGTTTTTCTTACACAGGAAGTTGGTATCAAGTATTGACTTGAGGCATGTGTTAGGTTGTGAGTGAGTGCATAGTGTGTGTGTATGTGTGCGCATGCAAAAATGTGTGTGAGTACTTGATGGAGTAATTTGATTTAAAGGGAGGGGGGGGGGTGAGCGGTCCTGAGAGTGATTTTCCGAATGCTTGGACTAGGGATGTTTTTAAGCTTCAAATTCAGATTCAGCATGTCCAAATTAGAGGAAAAGTGTGGGAAAAAAATTGTTTTGCATCCGGTTGCCATGACAGCGTCACCATATTGGATTTTGTTTTTTGAAAATTAGCTATTATCAAAAGCCTAAGGCTCCTAGAGTATTGTATAGAATTGTTTGAAAGTTTGCACATAAATAATATAATCCTATCTAAAGGACAAAATGCGTGTGGTTTTTGCATATATGTCACAAAATATGTTTTATAAAATTTTGAAATGTGTATATGGAGGGATGTAAATTTTTCGCAATTTTCCAACAAATATCCAATTTTCCTTCAGAAACGGAAGAGAAATTGAGAAAAAGCAATGCATTTTATCAAAACAAATGCCATGGAGAATGTATATTCCAAATTGGAAGGTTGAGAAATAAAAAGTCTTAGGGGAAAAAAGTAAAGAACTCATACATATTGAGAAAATCGCAACTGAATTTTCATAATCTCTCTATACTGTCATTTAGTAGGGTGGTGGTCGTGCCGTTTTGGGTTATAAAGCATATGTTTCTGGCCCTATCCATTATTTTTCTGGTATGCAAAGAGTTCAAAGTGTGTAAAAATGGGAAAACCCCATTTTTTTTTTTTATATTTTAATCCCAAAAATTATTTTCAGGACCAGCCCCCCCCCCCATACACACACACCTAATCGCAGAGCTGGCACTTAACTACAGAGATGATTGCATGCGTATAAATAAACACGATAAGACAAAAAGAACATAAACTCTATGTATCTTGTATTGTGTTGTCGCGATTTCGCAATGCAGGCACGCATTGCACAATTGTGTATTCAGTTTAATCGTCAAAAAAAAAAAAAAAATCAACATAGAGGTGTGCATGCTTTAAGTCGCCGAACAGCTTCGGTTTGAGCTGTGTATAAAACTTATCTCAAGAAGACAGCACGGGGTTTTCCTCTAGCATGCATGTAAATGCGTATGTATGTTGCATGCATACCTTGTCTCATGAACTGTGAATAAAATTTCCTGTAAAGGTGTGTGTTGTGAAAGCCAGTTTGAACTTTGTCATGAAATCAATACAGCTTCGAAATAACTGAAAATATTTGTATACAAAATCGAAACGTTTGATGCGCTGTGATCATGAAGATTGAACCTTCTACTTATTGTGAGTAATGTAGAACATTCCTTTCTATTTTCAGGAACTGATTTGCTGACAGATAAGGATCTAAATTCCTAGAATTATTTTTCCCCTCCAAATTTAGTGGGCCAGATCTTTTGTGGAAATAATAGTGTTTGAAGTGTATTTTGCCTGAGTTTCTCTGCCATTACAGATAATAAATTCCTTTATAAATGTTCAGAAGTCACAACAGATCCTTAAAAATATTGCCATGTAATGAGAAGACGTTTTCAATATGTGTCAGATCGAGCACGCTCTATATAATGATATATTTTATATCCGTTGTAATCATTCAGTCGATGGCGAAATAGAGGCTCTCACAGTCGCATGATGTTTATACGAAGATTATACAGAAAATAACAGTCAACAATGGGGAACAAACATAATACTGTGTACATAGACCTTCCAAGTTGTTTACTGATTACTCAAATACCGGTCAAAGAAAGGAACGGAGAGGAATATGAAAACTATTACTCGCCGACGCATCAATCTGAATAATTTAATACCTATAACTGTCTGTTTTTGTCCTGCACAATGGAGTACATAAATCATTTGCCTCCTTATTCACATGAACGCGTTTGCCAATAGACGCTGATTGAAACGCCTGCATCTGTATTGTCATAGCGAGTAAGATGGTGATAGATCAGGTTTGGGTTGAGCGTCTAACAATGAGTGTGACGACATACGACCAAATCTCGACTTTTGTGCCCGACGGAATCAGATATCTTCACTGATGTACTCCCCATCTGCCCTCTGTATTTCTGTCGAAATGATAGTTTTTTTTTCGCCGAGATATCAGACACTAGGATTAGTATGGCACGTTTCTTTCTATATTTTGTTGTTTGCCATCAGTCAGCTATGTTCCTTAAATTTCAAATAGATCTATAGTTCAAATTCTCTTTGTTGGGAAACAAGTAAGTCAAATATTGTGTGTGCTTTTCCAGTTATTTTGTCATGGAATCAATTTAAAAGGCAGAGATGGCCGTTCCAGACAGTAAGGCCTGCATAGAGGAAAAGTGGTGATTGACTGCGTTTTTATACATGACAACTATATAGTGTCAGGTTAATATGTCAACGGGCATCAAAAAGTGGAGGTCAACCAATGGTTATTAAATTTACACATCTACAGATCGGCGTATTCAGATTACATTACCTCGGGGAATGTGTAACACATACACTGAAAATATTAGTTCTTTTGAGTATGAGCTAGATATGTATAGATTATGGCCGGCATGGATCTGTAATACTTCTTAATAGCAGCCTGGTTGAGCAATCATTTCCATGGAAATTCCAGACCAGCTATTCTTAATAGAACATTATTATTGTTGTTTGCTTTGTTGTGGGGCTTTGTTGACTAAATCGTTTCCTTTGATCCCGTCGAAGAGATTTGCATAATTACCGAAAAGACAAAGAAACTGAATGGGGCTGTTAAAATTTAAAACTAAATGATATTTATTATATGCTTGTTTGTTCGTAGTTGTATAAAGCTCGGTGAAGCCAGTTCAGTGTATATGAAGTGTGCAAGACAGGATCGTTGTTGTTGTTGTTGTTGTTGTTGTTGTTGTTGTTGTTGTTGTTGTTGTTGTTGTTGTTGTTGTTGTTGTTGTTTTGAGGTTTACCGGCAATCACCAATCCTATCAATTGGAAGCCTCTGAGGCAGAAAAAAAAAAAGAATTCAAAGCTAGATTTTGTGGAAACAAATATTTCAAAGGAATCATAAATTCCATGTTTGGGAATCACAGAGGCACAAAAGGTGTTCAAAGGGCGATTTCACCGAGACAAAGAGTTCATCAAGATTTTCACCCATTTGCAGCCGCTGAGGGATATCGCACAGTAGATGTTCCAGCGCCAGTTTACTGAGACAGCGAGTGCAACAGAAGAAACTGTGAGCTGGTTAGGCAGGACCAGCTGATCAACATGCCAATTTTTAGGCAAGACATTCAGAGAAATCAAGACTTGTATAGGCTGACAACTTCTGGATCAAGAGACAGAGTGTGTCTGTCGCGAGGTTTTACTGATGAAGCAAAAGAATAAATGTCCTAAAGATCTGGAAATATTGCATCGCGCAAGTCCGATTTTACTGAGACAGAGAGTTCAGAAAAATGACAACCTCTGTAGTCTGAGAACCACTGGGTGTGAGGAGAAGGTGTGTGTGCGAGAGTGAGTACCCAGCCCGGTTAGTGCGCGTGGATTGTGTGCCAAGTGTGTGCGAAGGACGAGCCAAGCCTGACGTAGACCGGCTCGCCGCTAGAACTCAGCAGCCCAGGATTAGAAGGGAACATGCAGTGAGTGGTGAGCGCTACTGACCACAGACAAGGACGGCAGGCTGTGTGTACATGTCGCTCCCTTCCCTCCGCTCCCTGCCTGCTCATGTGTTTCCTTGTAAACAATTGTGAAGTATTTGTACACCCAAACGCCTTTAGTGACGAGATATCAACTTATCAAGATAGAAACAGTGTGATGCGGGTTTTTTTTTTTGTGACACCATGTGATTTCATAGATAATGAAGTTTAAATTTCGTGCAGTTCTGTAGGAAAAAGTGTCTTCCAGTTCTGTATTATTATGATTTGTTGTGGTGAGGATTAAATTATTTGATTTCGTGTGATTTCCTAGAATTTGTACTCCAGTAATTTCGTAATAAAAAGTGTCTTTTTGTCATTTTTTTTTTTTTTTTGATTTTATAAGACAAGTCTGTTATACGTTTATTTATCGAGCTGAGGTTTAATAGTTAAGGGTCTCTTTTTTCTTGCAATCATTGGTAATGTAACAGCTCAGGTGTGAGTGCTGATTTTTGCTCCGGTGGTTTCATTGCCAAAAGAGTCTTCTCATAGCTCCACGTGCTTTATTCATATGGAATATACGACAGCCAGTCTGACTGCAGGTAAAGAATCCACAATGCAGCAAGAAATGACGCCGTGCCTGAAGGTGTAATATATACCGTAGACTCTGAATATCTGGTATTTTGCAGGAGTCCACCTGCCCATTTCTGCAGTCTCTCTACCTAGTCTGTGTTCCCAGCTCTCACCCATCCCAAGCCCTTTAATCATTAGGATTCTTTCACTAACACATCATGTAATGTTCAACTTTCTAATGCATCGCAGAGAGGTGTGCAATATCTAACTCTGGCTCTAATTCTATTAAGTTATTTGTTATCCCTTAGCTTTAGTTATCTATACTTGATATCTTTGATCAGTTAAAGTGACTTTTACATCTCCTACCTGTTTTCTGTCTCTTTTGTCAACAGTTTGATAGTTTGATTGGCAGTGTGCAGGTACTTTTCATATCGGGATACCAGGTGGTTTCTGTCTGAGGACCTTTTTTTTTTTTTTCGCCCGCTGATTTGTTCCCATTGATACTTTTCTGACTATATTAATAACAATGACTATAACGATAACAGAACGGACAATATAGCGCTTCTCCTTTTATAGTATAAGAAATGTTCTTCGTGTAACCATTTTACAATCTGTTCTTATCCCCACCGATTCAGTGGAGCCACCATAAGTTCTCAGCTCACTTGGGAGAATGAAAGGTGTCAGTTGTCTGTCTGTGATAACTGTCTGTGATAACTGTCTGTGATAACTGTCTGTGATAACTGTCTGTGATAACTGTCTGTGATAACTGTCTGTGATA
>JBCAUA010582968.1:0-16304 GCA_038406235.1 Peronia verruculata
TTAGCGTTAGGGTGGACTTGCGCTCGTCGAGGGTCCCAGCAGGTTAAGCCAGCGGGGTTGTTTTAGGCTATTATTTGTAATTTATTTGGTATACTGAATAGGCCGCCGGGGTCCACCTATCCTCTTCCTTAAAATGAAGTTTCCACAGCCATTTTATTATGAGCGTAGGATTTGGCCAATGTCTGCAAGTATCAGAATGCAAAAGTGGACTATCTCTCTCATTGTTTTGATAGACGTAGTTATAGCGACCAAACATAGACGTTCTTTGCTCCTGAAGCCATTCTAAGTGATCGATTTTATTCATAGGTAGCGGTGAGTGAGCAAAAGGGGACTACAATGTTAGAGGCAAAGCAAAAGATAAAATAATACATATCAGTCATGGAAGGACGTCTACTATGTGAAGCATGTAGATTTGGAGATTGAAAACCAGATCAATAGGTCCTATGACTATTTTTCTTGTTCAAAAAACTCAAAATGCAGTGTTTCACTACAATGCCGTACTCGTAGGCTTCGGAGTAGCTGCCACGAAATTTGGCATATATATAAAAGATAATTCAAAAGTGAAAAAAAAAAAAAAAACATATGAGAAGAAATTTTCCATAACTTTTTTTTTTTTCAGTTTGAGAGTTTCAGGGTCCAATTTGAGGGAAATCTCTAACTGTCAGTTTGTTAAAAAAAAAAAAAAAAAAGAAAACTTTCAAAAACCTGTTCTGATCTGTTTTAGATTAAGAATTAAGAAGGCTGTACGCAAAATTCAAGGAAATGGGTTTTAAAAAAAAGTGAATTCCATTTATAGTTGGCTTTAAGTTAGCCAAATCGAGTAGCACATTCAAAATGGTGTCTGCTGCCGTGGCAACCATGATTTATGTCAATTGGTTTTGCTCTATTTTGACCAAGCTACGTCGAAGGCAATGGTTAAATTCATCTCCCCCCCCCCTTCCCAAAAAGACTTCCAGGAGCTCCCTTCCATCTCGTCCCTTCTTAAACTAACTGGAAAAGGAGGGGGGAGGAGGGGGAGGGGGGGGGGGAGCAAATCAGGAAAACTACAGACTTACATTTTCAATAGTAACAATGACAAACAGCATTTTCAATACTATAGGTCAACAATTGTGAAGATGAATAGATCTGTATTACAGTAACATGACTAAAATTTTTTAGGCAATATGACTTTCATATAGTTCCAACTCTTTCCCTTTCGTGTTTAATAAACCTGTTTGTTTGTTTTCTTCCTCCTTTCTTTCTCTTCTTCTTCCATTTTTCTCTCCCTTAATTCTCTCTCCCACCTCCTCCTCTCCTTCCCTCTCCCTTCTCTGTCTCTAACTTTGAACTCTCCTGCAACGATTTCGGAAGCAAAGGGTCACCAGACGCATAAAGTTCTGTGCCGCCCTACACTCTGTCCGATTTTGATTGAACTTTCCAGAATCAATAGAGAGTCCGTATGATTATCTTCATGTTGCAAGTTTTCACATTTCCCAGCTGGAGCCTGAAATGATGTGATGTAATTTAATGTGCTATTTCTTTCTTTCTTTCTTTCTTTCTTTCTTTCTTTCTTTCTTTCTTTCTTTCTTTCTTTCTTTCTTCTTTCTTTCTTCTTTCTTTCTTTCTTTTTACCTTGCAACGCACTAGATGCGTCGCTTGAAAAATGAGACATCTGTCTGCTGTATTTCAATTCGGAATGCCTGGAGTCAAGGAACGTTGTACAAAAATAAACGAACATCCTTCTCAATAGTACAATGTTTAATTTCAGTATAAAAGGAAACTAGCGACACTAACAACCTTGGCTGAAAATGGTTCTATAAAGATAGAAAGAATGAGAGAGAGAGAGAGGGAGAAAACGGTTATCTGTCGAAGAAAAAAGGGAATTACGAGCAAGATTATCTTATTATAGAACATTTATCATATGCTCTGAATCCATGTTCGTCCCCACTGTTAGGGTAAAGACGTTAGGAAAAATATGCGTTTTGTTACACAATATTTCATGTCGTGTAGCAGAATCTTATTATTTTTCTTTCTTCACTCTATGGGTATCTTCATTGTTTCTTTGTGAGGTGAAACAAAAATTGTTAAAGGAAATCATGCACACATTCACGATCTATGTCAAAAGATATGTACATCAATACTTACCATAATCCTGAAAGACTCTCTACAGCGATTTTATAATTAATTGCATTATTCCAAGAGAATCGAGAGTTTACTGCAAGTATGAACTAAATGAGATTGTTACAGAAATTGAGTTCTGGCATCAGCAATACACTTATCAAGCCAAGGCAATGGTTTTTGAATCTGCCTTGTTCTGATACTGTTCATCATATTTTTGTCTGTATGTATATAAAAATGAACGCATGCATGCCTATATCGTGTCGTTCATCAGCTGTGAATGGAATTTCTTTGAGGCTAAAGAAAGTTTACCATACTTACCTTATCTTATCTAATTTTTCTTTCCTCATCTTTATCTTTATAGTTACTTTATCCTTACCTTATTCTTATCGTTATCCTTATTTTTATCCTTATCTTTATCCTTATCTTTAGCTCATATTCTGGTCTTCATCCTATCTGATTTTATCTTATCACAACGTCATTTTTCCTCTTATTTTTCCTCCGCGTTCTCTTGCTCCTCTCCCACTTATTATGAGAGATCAGCTTGGTACGTCTGATCATTGTACATATGGGATAGCACTGAAATATGGCCATGCTCGGTATTTCAACAGATCAATAGAGTTGTAGAACGCTCTGCTCCCTGATTGACTGCAGCTCATCAGAAATCTATTCAATGTCCTCCATTGATCTGATCATTGATCAATTTGGTAATTGCTATCATGTATGAGTTTTTTCTTTCGTTTGTTTCTTTGTTTGTTTTTCTCAATGACAATAAAACATAAACAGCAACAACAAAGATAACTGGGACAGCAGCAATAACCACAACAACAACAAAATAATAACTATAATGTAATAACCTATTGATTATAAAGGTTCCGGGAAAAAAACATCGAATAGGTTGAAAGTTGGATATTCAGAGACTCTGTCGTCAATTTCGTCACATTTACTCCAGTGTATTTATTTGTATACATTAATATTTTGAGTTGATTGTCGATTAATAATATGCTGTTTTGAATATTAAGACCGTTCAATAGAACAGTAATAGTAGCAATATAATAAGTAACAATAGTAGTGATGATAACAACTCTCACAATGATGGCGATGATGATGATGATGTTCTAGAGAAGACATCAAAGAAGAGGAAGAAGATGACGAAGAAGAAATGAAGAAGAAGCAGACAATAAAACGTGAGGGGGGGGGGGTAATTGAAAAAAAAAAAAAGAAAGAAAAAGCAAAGGTAGAGGAGGAAGAGCCCGAATAAAAATACAAGTAGGAAAATGGAAAAGAAGAAGGGGAAGAAGAAGAAGAAGGGAAAAAAACAAGAATAAGAACAATACATGGACAAAGAAAAGAAGAAGAAGAAGAAGAAGAAGAAGAAGAAGAAGGATAGAAAATGGAAACAACAAAGTGGTGCAAGCCAAGAAGGAGATTCATGACCAGAACCAGGACGAAACTCATTCCGATTTGTTTCCCTTTCCGCTGTCTCAAATAGTCCAAGCACGTGACAATGCTACCACGTGATTGCAACCGGAAATTGCCAAATTAGAACAATGAGACCCGCGTGGCCCCTCAAATTTCATGGACAGGGCCACTCGTGTTTTCCCTGCAGCAAAATGAAAAAAAAACAAAGCACCGAAAAACTTCACATCAGACCAATGCCATACCTTTGCACACAGTTGGAGCGAGACTGGATTCGACTTGGGTAAGCGCATGACGCAATCATGACATAAACTTGTGGATTTGTTAGGCCAGCTATCGCTTACAATGCATTGGTATAGCTGAGCTTAGAGCATCGTTGACTGGATATTTTGATGCAAGCATTAAAAGGGTACGTTTAGCACAATACAAAAGTTGCTGACAAACACGCTTTTCCTGACAACTATGGGGAGAGCAAATAGCAATGCAGTTTTATAGCCTTTCGTTTCGTTTCGTTTCATTTTTTTTTTTTTTTTACAGAAGGCGTCGGAAGTATAGTTCATAAACTGAATGAAGTGATGTGAAATAGATTGTCTTCTAGCATTATGGAAATGTGTGTGTAGTAATAACAGAGAGAATTTATATAGCGCTTATCCCCATACAGTATAAGCTTTAAGTGCTTTACAGTCTATTAATTACAGACCCATAGAAGACACTCTTACGTTTTCAGATTCTTTAGAAGACTGATTTAAGGGATTCAAGGCGGCTACCTGTTAGGCCCTCAAATCCTTACCAGTCTAACAATACTAATTCTTGTCTATAGTCGGGTACCCATTTAGACCTGGGTGGAATCAGGAACTGTGTGTAAATTGTCTTCCCAAGGACAAAACGTCGGGATCAGTTAAGACTCGAACCGGAGACTTTAGATCCCGAGTCCCACGGCTCAACCGCTAGGCCACCGACACCACGAAATACTTAAGAAAAAAGTATTTAAAGTGTGATGAGAAAAGGAAAGTTTTGTCAAAGTAGATAAGAACAGCTGAGCTCAATTTGGAAACACTATTAACTGGAAATGAAAAGTCAAAGCATAGAACAGTTAAGTCAAACTGGTATCTCCTCAAGCGTGTAATGTCTGAACTGCCTAACTCTATCCAGTCTTTTACATGGATAAGAGGGAATCTGTGCAGAGACTACGAGGTAGACATGGGTTTTATGGTGGACAATTTAGCCAGTGATTCTTAGCCTTTTTTTTTTTTTTTACACGTGTACAAAGTCGATGTTGAACATTACAAAGAGTTGTTCTCTGTGATTTCCCAAAGGTCCTGTGTCCGTGAGTCTGTAACAATTACTGACATCGTGCCTTTTATAGAAGGGCCTGGACGCTTTCACAAACACATTCACAAGGAAGGGCTTACAGGAGAGAGCTGGGACCGAAAAATTGAATGGATGGTAATGTAAACATAGAAAAGGAGAGGGAGAAAAATAATGGAGAGATTGATGGATGGACTGAGTGAAGAAATTGTTCAGTGAAGGAGGGGGGAAAAGAAAGAAAAGGTCTTTCGATTTCACAGATGATCAGAACAGAATTGTTATCCGGTCTGGAAAAGAGGCGATTATGGAGAGCGGTACTTGTGACTGTAATTCAGCACCATCAAAGTTATAGGTGTAAGTTTTTATATAATTTTATCATGTTCTTTTTAGTTACTAATCGGGGATAAAAACAAGGTAGCTCTTCTCCACTAGTTACAACTTGGCTGGGAAATTTTCCTGAGCCAGTTAAATGCACTTGTTACATGTATCAAGAAAGTGAAAAAATTATTAAATGAACATCGTTGTAACATCCACCCCTTTCACTAACAAGAGTGTAGATCAAAGCTTAATATAATTAGAGAAGACTCAATGACCCACTCTTATAATCCATCAATTTTAGCTTCTCTACTTCCGCCTCCGACCCCCCCCCCCCCTTTTTTTTTTTTAACTCGAAAGTAAACATAAACAGAAAATTATGACTCCCAGCTTCCGCTTCCGCTCTTTTTACACGGACGTAAACACAAAGGGGGAATGGATCTGTAGTACATTGAATTACTCCGAGGGAGTGGGTATTTGCTGCATGTAAAAACTGATCGTGAGCATTACAGAAATTCTTTTCTACCATCTGCAGTACACCTGTCACGTTGAGATACTGTTCCTTGTGTTAGCTTTGTTATAATGCTGAGAAGCGATATTTTAGTTTATCCCTATCGGATCTGTACTGTAATTATGTCCTACATAATTATATACCCCGTGGGTGCCCGGGGGTTTATAGGTAGGTTCTCTGCGCACACCTGCAGGCGGTGTAAGCCCACTATCGGTGGGATGTCTCCCATGGAGTGCCATCCTTGACATTCCAGGGGAGACGTCTCTTCTCTCTTTCCTTGCTCCTGTCTTCTGTCCCGCTTTCTTTCCTCTCTTCTTGACATGTAAACGTATCTTACCGTGTTTGACACAATACAACCGTAATCGTGCTGGTGTGTCGTTAAACTCCAACACAACATAACACAACACATAATTATATACATTGTGTCTCAGCAACTGTAAATAAAGTTTATCTTGTCTCGCTTTATCTTATCTTAGTGGTAAGACAAAAACATCTAGGAATAATGGTTAAAAACTGATATTAGTGAATTAAACTGATTAACTAGGCATATCGTCTTACTGCAGGTACAATTCATATCAAACTATTTGCTAGAATAGACATAAATTGGTCATTTCATTTTAAGGATGTCTCTCAAATCCTGCGTTTTTTTAGAAACTTTGTATAACCTTTGTGTTACTTTGTTCAACCTAATAAATTATCAATGTCCCATAATTCCGTGTGCCAGTTTCCATGACAGTACTATTAGAAGTTTTCCAGTTTATGGTAAAGGAATATTAGATTTTTTTTTCTTTTTTTACCAGATTTATTGTGGAACTGTGTGCCTACAATTTGTAAAGATGCGGGAAAGAGAGAGGAGAGACCAAGGTAATGGAAAAAGTAGGGAAAAGAACAATATGTTACTACGCTTGCCAACTGGGGTGGACAGGGGCCAAGAAAGAAATATGCAAGAGTACTAAGGATCGGGAAATGACTTTGTAGTCATGTGGAAATTTTGTATCTCTTGACTGATAAAAATTTCTGCTTGAGTCGACCTCAGAATGGTTGGTCTGCTAACCAGAATGCGATGCCCATGAAATGTCTAAGACGAAAGCGGAGGAATTCATCATGCATTAGTGAAAGAATTAAGTGAAAAGCTGGGACAGAGAACAAGATAGTTTTCTCGGGCTGATGTTGATCTAAATACATAAGGGTTTTCCTCCTGTTACAGTCTCTAGATTCGTCAGAGTCGAAACGTTTCATTTTTCTTAATCATCTGAAAAGCTTATCTTTACTGTACGGATAAAAACCTCATAAATTCAGAATTATATCTTTTTCATTTTTCTGGCCCAGTCTGTAGCACATGAAGCAATATATATGCCAATGAAGTAACAAAGTCGAACAATTACTTTAAAGTCTCCTCTTTTAGGTAAAATAAAAATTCATAATAATAAGGACGAGATAGAAGGCGGAATCAGTTTTTGTCTCTCCTGAAAATTTCAGGTCATTGAAATTATCAGGTTTTATTAAATATGTAACGATGCCCAGTTACTGCATATATTTTGTCATAACGTTAATGTGACACATTGTCAAAATCTTTTATTTTAACTAGAAATATTCCTGTCAACATCATATGTGCAAAAGAATGCGATTGGAATTTTGTACTTTAGAAGTTATAAACTTTATGATCTAAACTAACTGTAAATTATTTGATCGGCCTATGAACACTGGCTAGTAAGCGAGCTATTCAGTGTAACAAATTTTACAGAGAATGAAAACCGGTGTTGACATCTTTTTGGATTTCAGCGTTTCCTTGTTGAATTAATAAAGAAAAAATGGGATGTTTAATGGAGCAGGTGAGGTGATTGGAAATCACTTAAAAAGTCTCACAGTTTGTTACTTGCCATAGTTTTCTTTTTCCCAGTTAGCGTTTAGATTGGTCTTTTCACATTTTGATGATGGTAGATTATGTTTCAATTTCGATTTTCCTTGTAAAATGGTAGTAGAGTTAATGAATAGCCCGCAAGAAATGTTGATCAGATAATGGGACTGTGCAAAGTGAGATGGGAAACTAGTGGACCAAAATAAATTCTCTTTATGTTTATTTTTCACTAAGTGTTAAAACTTACATAGCCCTGATTGGCACAGAATATAAACTTCAGAAGGCCGAGATTTAAGAAAATCATAGATATTTATGTCGGGAAACCATCACCGGTGTTTGGCAACGATGTTCACTGTAAGCTGCAAAACGTCATCAATGATACATGAATGAATGGGATAGTTTAGTTTTCTTTTAACTCTGTGCACCCGTGATTACCATTCATGCGGAAAAAACACAAATATTCTATTCATGCAAGTGTTACTGTATAAAAGACGACGGGTAGAGCGACTTTACGGCTACAAAGTGTTAAATGCTATGGACGTTTGTTAAGAGTTAAGTCACAGTCTCTAGGACAGAATGACCTTGCAATGAGACATTAAAGACTAAAAAGCAAATCTGAAGTAGACATGGACTTATCAATCGCTTCGTCGAAATTTAAGACGGACTCTCCGTTGGGAACTTTTTTTTTTTTTAATCAACAACAATAACGAATATCAGTCTCGCCCATAGATAGGTTGAAAATTGAACACACTGATGGAATAGACCAAATTGTTTAAACCTTTTTGGTTCTTCATCCGGACAACTGATGGACTCATCAATCATCATCGTCAGTTCCTCATTCCAGAGCACTGGACTCAGTCACAACACGGTCTGAGACAATTATCTTTCCATTTCACTCCGAGAGTCTCTGCTCCTCTTCGCATTACTGTCAATTAATGTCCTCGCCAGGAGATTGGTGACAATGCCTTTTTCCTCGTTCATTCAATCGTGGATTTCATGAATATGAGATACAGAACAGAAAATGTTCGACAGTGTCGACTCACCAATGCGTTTCGGCTGACTTAGCTGGTAAATCAGCTGTGGGCTCCTTAGATAACTGAATAACATAATGTAGAAAAACTTGCAGTATCTCAAGGGCATTAGTAATTGAACTGCAGCATTTATAGAGGACCAAACAAGCGATGAACTTTTGGCCTCATAAATGAAGACTGTGAAGAGGAACAACAGATGTAGAACGAGCACTAGTAACGGGCTTGCAGAACTTTTACAATATCTAGAGAAACGTACCACAATCAGATAGAAAATTGGCAACTCGTGAGATCAGTCCTCAGGTGCTCTATCTCCATTTTTCGCATTTTGAGAAAGCTGATGTTTTATATTAAGCAAGCGTTTTTGCACGTAGGAGGTAGGACAAAATGATTTTCAAAATTTACCTGTCTGAGCAAGTGATCGGTGAAATAATTACATTTATACCCTCTTTCATTTGATCTATCTCCAACTAACCAAAACGTGGAGATAGAGCAACAAAAGAACTGAAGATAATAATAATCAAGAAAGATGACTGAGTTAGATGAAAACAAGCTATGAACTCAGATCATCACTGGAGACGATAGGAAAAAAATTATAGCAACAGCTGGATCTTTCGAATGGTGAAGAGGAGGCCAGTATGGCGCTATGAACTACCAGCACACCAAATTGTGAAACAGGTCTGAATAACTGAGTGTGTTACAAATGTGATTTCAACCAATTACACACTGTCTGAACGATGACTTGATAATCGACTTCGCCCTTAACATACAACGGCTGGAGCAAGAAAACCACACGAGCAATAACAAGGGTGATCACGAGAATAATATGAGCCACAACAAAAGAAGAGAGAGAGAGGAAGAAGAAGAAGAAGAAAAAGAAGAAGAAAAGGAGAAGGGAGAGAAGAAAGAAAAAAAAAAGGAAAAAGAAGAAAAAGAGGAAGAAGGAGGAGAGGAAGGAGAAGAGGATGAACAAGAAAAAGGAAGAGAAGAAAAACAAAAAGTGGGAAAAAATAAAGAGAAGAGAAGGAAAACAATATTGTTGTTATCATTATAAATTATTAGAACAGTCTTTGAATGGTAAGGGAGGAAAAGAGAGATGATGTGTGATAGAAAGATAACCATGTAGAAATGAAGTGAAAAGTATTGTAGGCAAACAAAATTCCTGCTGGACCACTGTGATTCACAGGTTGATCGTTCTTGTTCCCACTGTGATCCACATATTGATCGTTCTTGTTCCCACTGTGATCCACATGTTGATCGTTCTTGTTCCCACTGTGATCCACATGTTGATCGTTCTTGTTCCCACTGTGATTCACAGGTTGATCGTTCTTGTTCCCACTGTGATCCACAGGTTGATCGTTCTTGTTCCCACTGTGATCCACATGTTGATCGTACTTGTTCCCACTGTGATCCACATGTTGATCGTTCTTATTCCCACTGTGATCCATATGTTGATCGTTCTTGTTCCCATTGTGATCCACATGTTGATCGTTCTTGTTCCCACTGTGATCCACATGTTGATCGTACTTGTTCATACAGTTATCATTCATGACGAGGATGAACAAATAGACAAACGAACAAGGCAATACATGTTATATTAACGATTAAACAAGCAGCAATGGAGACACAATGATAAAAAAGATAAGCTAATGGAATAACAAAATAAAAAGAAAATAGGGCGGAAAAAAGAAATTAAAACATAATGATAAGGAATAACAGGGAATAGAAAAAGGTAAAGTGGGGGGTGGGGGGGGGGTGGGGGAGGGGAGTGAGAGGTATGGACATGAAATTCAGTACCTCAGATAAACAAAACTAATTCCGGATCTTACGAGCTCATTTTTCGATGATCAAGTTTCATAAGGAAAACATCTCATGCACTGATTTAATAACGCGCAATTAATTAATTAATTAATATTTTTCCCCAATCAGACCTCTTTACCAGCCCTAGGTCTACGGTCTCTCAACGTCCCTTTCTCTGTTTCTTCAATAAACTTGCCCTCGGCATAGAAAAGCTCAGTGCTCGGCGACATACTTTGATCAGCGATTGATTTCATAAAGTCATCAATATATTGCTTCGATGACACGTCGATATCCCGATGATATGATTACACCACAGCAATTACTCACGTTCATAAGCTGTTGTTGGATTATCAAAGCTAGCAGCAATAATCAATCTGGCTGCTTTTCAAAGAGCGAAATGGAGTAGTACGTCGACTGATCTGACGTTGCGCCGCCATTTTCTGGGTACGAAGCAATTTTTCCTGATATGTTTCCGTGTGGTAATAATTATTTTAAAATGATAATAATGATTATTCATTTAACTAATGAACAGTAAAAATCAAATCCGCAGCTATTAACTTGATGCGTGTTTTACACCAAACAATGGAATGCTCGTTACAAAACATATTTTTAAAAAATTCCCAATGAAGTTGTATATTAGTACCTCTCACGGCCCTGTTGAAGGGCATGATTGCTTCCTCATAGACACGTAAGATGTATTTGCTTCCATACTCATATTGGTATGGAATGAAACAAGTTATATATTGATACTTTCATGGATTTGTATTGATGATTATCTCACATGTACATCTCCATATACGAACTGTTCGTGTAATTCGACTATGAGAGAGAGAGCGAGAGAGGAAAGAGAGAGGGAGAGAGAGAGAGAGGAGAGAGAGAGAGAGAGAGAGAGAGAGAAATAGTTCAAACCCCCTGACCCAATTTTTACAACTTATGCTGTACAAGATGGTGAAACACATCATGAAGTGGACATCTGTTCGGAACTGAAACTTAAGACATTTTGTTCCGTGTCTCCCCCCCCCCCCCCCCTAAATCTGGAGATTATTGAAAATACACACTTATCAATGTTTCTTTTCCGAACCAGCTGTTAAAAGTATTATTGTATGTCAACTGATTTCAGATTTCTTTCAAACATTGCCGTTCCTTATTTTTTCTCTGTGGCTCTGTCGAAGAACCGACTCCAGCTCGAAAAGTCAAGCCTTTTTTTAAAAAAAAAAAAAAGCTTTTGAGGATATCAGTTGTGTTTATTACTTGTTTTGCTATAAGTATGGATATTTATAATGTTTACTTAGCATGACGCTGTCCATGTTGATGATGACGACAGCGACGATATTGAAACGATGAGGTTGATGTTGTCAGTTGTTTGTGCTTTCCATGATTGTCATGCATGATGCTGTGGATGTGGTGGAGGTGGCAATCCTGTTCGCTACACCAGTACTGGTTAGTAGTAAGTACTATGGTGTATATTGTGTGTTCATAGATCTGGAATGTACGCACCACTCGCCACTACTAACATGCAGCTGAACTGAACGTACGTCCCGTACTCGTCGCGACTAGTTGGTAGCCTTTATTTTGATATGTATATTTTAAAAAATAAATAAATAAAAGTACCATCCCTCGACCTCCAAGAGGGGAAATTGGCTTGGCCATTTTAGACCGTCTTGCCGCAGTGCAGCGCCACTGTGCTTCCCCCGATGTACATCAGGTACCCGTTTTACAGATGGGTGGGCTGAGGAAAATTGAGTGTTAAGTATCTTTCCTAAATATACAACATGCAACTGTTGAGATTCGAACCACCGACCTCTGCTTCCAAAGGCAGCAGCACAAATCACTGAGCTAACACGCCACCTTAAAACAGAAAACAAGAGTTTCTCGATGTTGATGGTCATATGACAAGAATGCAACAATGTCACAAGTTATTGAAGACAGTAAGATTTTGCAAGATGATGGTGGCAGAAATGAGTACAGAAAATATTTAATATTAATCACATTATGATCGAGCAATATTGCATTTACAGTAGGTTATGACATCAAAGAACTGTGAAGCACGTACGATCCAATGAACAGTTTGACACGCGGCTTGTCAAAAGTAACGGACGGGTCTCATTCCAGAGCGAAAATCCTGTAGTTACACAACAAAAAATAAATACTCTGCCACGGGCAGCAACTCTAAACAGTATACTGATGAATTGTCGCCCCTTTTTTCCGCATGATGGAGAAACAAAAACAAATCAATGGGACCATTGATGTACTCGAAAGAGACAATTAAAGATATTCGAGCTTATGCCATTTTCGAGGAACTCGTACGCTCTTTGCTAAATCCGAGTCCCCATCAATAGGTAGCCTATATTATTGCGCAAGTAAAACGGGCTTGTGAAGGTACACAGACGGAATCAGTTTGGTCTCTTATAGAGCAGTCTGTCGTTAAAAGGCCCATAATACCGGGCGTAAGTGCTTTTGCATGTTCCCCACACCCAGAGCACAGCTGTAATATAGTTTATCGTTATTAAATCGATCAGGCCGATCAAAAGGGACAAACAACACTCTTTTCCCTGGCGCGCTGAGCAAGTGGGGCAGAGAGACCCCCTGCCTCCTCATCCCTCCCTCACTCCCTCTTTCTCTTTCAGCTACTCTACCCATGTTCACGCCCTGTCTTTATCTAAGAGAACAAAATATCACCAGTTCCTAATGGACGGCCCTCAATACACTAGTTAAAAAAGCAGAGCATTCCGATCCCATCCCAAACTCATTTTCCACCATAATATTTTCTTCTCCCATAATTTCACTATCTTCCCTTCTCCCTCCACTCAAGTTTATGAAGGTGCGTGAAAAATTATTAAGTAACAGCAAAATTTTGGAATAATCAGTTTGAAGCGCATTTGAAACACAAAGTCTAGTTTGAAAAAATTATCAATATGCTTCGGAGTTGTTCGGCTTCAAAAAGTATGCACATTTAAATACAAATCAGTCTGGTAAAAGTAAATGCAGTTCGTACTCCTGTTCTAAATATTTCTTTCGGAGCTCCTCTCACCTGTGTGTTTCAGCTGCATTACTTCACAAAATCTGTGTCCACCTTTAGGGACGTTTGTGCCTGTGAGTTACTGGGCAATATATTGAAGTAACAATCAATGGGACCTGTATCTTTAACCAGTTTTTGATTCCTTTGTTTCTGTGTAGAACTACAACAACGAAATGCCATCGGTATGTCTTCATTATTATCCTACTGAAAGACACCATATGGTGCACATACAATATGCGTGTACAGTGATATTAATATTTACTGTTAAATCTGACTAAATTTCACACAGTAAGCGTTACTTGCCATGTGTCTATCGTGATTCTAACAAAAAGTTGATGGTGGATTAGCTATCCGCGGCTTCATTTTTAACACAGGAAGCCACATAGTTACTTATATCCGTCTTTTCTGCACAGTCTTTGATTATGCAAATTATCTTTGATTGTGCAAATTTACATACACATTTTGATATGTTTTATAACTGGTAAACGCTTCGTCCGCACAGCACTATCTGTATTATAAATCTGCAACAAAACCCGTAAAAGACTTATGAACTCAAAAACTGCTGAATGTGTCCATATGAAATTTGGCACACAATATTGATGCATAATGATCTGTATTTTTTCCTTACATAAAGCCCCAAAAAAGCTTTCTTTCTTTCACAGTATTCTACAAAGGCGATAATAGTTTAATAGTAAACTCGCGAGTATTTGATCTGAATTGTACGTTCGATAGATGACGCATTCAAAACAGTAGACACGCTTTCTTTGAGTAACATTAAGTGTAATCATCCAAAATACTAACATCGATGTGCGCACGCTTGGCATGTACTTCAAATCGCAGGGCAACATCTGTTTGACCTATACTTTAATAATCTCCCATGAAGGCCGCGGGTTCTCTTTTTGTATGTTAGACATACGAACATATACTTTGATCAGTCTTTCTTGACGTGACAACGTATCTCCCTGTGCAAAGCACAATAATCGTGATTGTGCTGATGTGCCTCTAAATCCCAAAAACAAACAAACAATCAATTCCCACTGAAACCAACATCCATAGCTGGTGCTTTCCAAAGACGTTCCTCTTCATTGTTAAGGCCGGCCAACATTTATATAGTGCCTTTTGTTGTTTTTTTTTTGCAAGTCTTTGTTGATTCTGACTTTTGAACAGGCGTTGTCACACAAATCAGAATAATTTTTAAAACCAAACAAATCATTGGGATTCTTCCATACTAATATACAACTACATGTTATATTTGAGCTTTTATATATGACTGTGAAAGGCTTTAAAAAAGAACTGTTCAGTTAAGGAGAACAAAGAAGATACACCCATAATGTCAAATGAAATAAACATTGTAAAATCTTTTTTTTTTTAACCATATACTATATTATATCCACCACTATTACTTAAACAAGAAAACCGAATAGGAGATAGAAATCAAGTGCAATAACTGTAGTTATAACCACAAACGATTGGTCGAAGACATGAGGAAAGAGAAGCTATATTATGTCCCCTATTCACCGGCGTAGAATGAATATGGCCTGCCTGTACTTCCGTGAACCCACAGATTTGTGGTGCAGTATAATTCAAATCCTGATGGTGGCAATAAAAATAAGTAAGGGACCCGGTAGTGGTGGGGGATCGTTACATGGTGGGGGAAGGGATGACCTGAGAGGTGCAGATATATATCGCTGGTGGAGTGATGAAACCTCGTAACCCACAAATTTTTCGAATAACATTTTTTCGGCTTAATGTCTTCTCCGGAGTCTTCTTCACAGTGTGTCAAAAGCAGAAAGTAATTTTTTTAAAGGAAATTATTGAAAATACTTAATAAAAAAAAAAAAAAACTCGTATGTTTGACACCATGATTTCTTGGCGTGATGAAACCTCGCAACCCTCACCTGGTGCGCTGATCTGCTGTTGCGTAGTTTCATCGCTCCCAGTTTGAGAGAGCGGTATGCTTATAGGAGGTTTTAGATAAGCCTCCCTATGTGTATGGCTTAACTTAAAGCTGACATAATCGACACTGTTTGGTGTATTTTATCTTATAATCGGAAAAGGAATGAATTTTATTTTTTCATTCATTTATTCATTTATTTAATTATTCTTCCATCCATCTGTAATGTATTTGTTCGTTAATTTAATCTTTCATTGATTTTTCTTTCAGTTAGGCAGTCCAAATATATTTAAAGTGAAGAAATGAGTTATGCAAAGCTACAAGCTATGTACCCACTGAACACAAACATAGTTACCAATATCTGTATTAAGGCAACAGTCACACCTTCGAAATGGCAGGTGAAAATGATTATTTGATCATCAACGGAGGGGAGCCAATAAACCTCCTTACTGAGTCTAGTTGACAGACACACTACCCAGACAAGAGTGAAAATGACCATATTGGTCACCAAAAGAGGTGACGGAAGTACAACTGATCCCTCAAACAATAGGTCTATATCCCGAGTATCTAAATTTGCCGTGAGCGCTGTCCTCACGTGATAGGTGTGAACCGCGACATTGTAATTGCTTGGCCAGGAATGATCAAAGGTAGCCTCGGACTTCATAATGACAATGTTTAATTTTCGCATCCAGCGGCGAAATTTAGTTACCTTGATTCGAGAGTAAGGCTTATAAATTTTCATGGGGGGGAAAGGGAGGGGGGAAGGGGCGCAGTGGCTCTGTGGGATGGCGTCTGCTTCAGGGTGAAAACAACTCACGGAGATCCACTCGCTGGTTCTCCACTGGGGGATGGAAGGACATGAAGATTGAAACCTGCATTTTACCAGTGTCTTAATGGTCCCCTAGCTTCCTTTGGTCCGGAAGCCCGATGTCTGGCCTTCTCATGTAAAGGCGAATATATTTCAGAGATTCCTGTGTGTGGGGACGCAGTGGCTCAATGGGTATGGCGTCTGCTCATGGAGCAAAACAGGCCGGGATCGAAACGCGGGTTCTGCA
>JBCAUA010583079.1:0-16304 GCA_038406235.1 Peronia verruculata
TTACCAAGGGAATTAACTCAAATAAACAGCAAACAGAAGAGAAAAGGTGACTGCTTACTGCTGTAGACTGCCAAGCCTGAAACACGTCGGGTTTAATAGGGAAAAAATAGAGAAGTATCACCCGAAACAGTTCGGGTCTGGCAGTCAGTGGCCTATGCACCTCACCCGAAACTGTTCGGGTCCGGCAGTCAGTGTGTTAAATAAATACTCTATACAACCTGTCAATGCCACACCCTCTCAGTTTATGTGCAGGTTGTTTGTTAAGTCTTTGTCTATATTCCCACTGTATGGATTTACCCATTAATTTCGTTGCAGTGTTATCTCCAGTTTCTCTGTCACATGATGTCCTGTGTACCACCCGTCCACTGCACTGACTCTGACAAACACATTTCACATTTCAAACTTCAGCCAAACCGTGGGGTGCACCATTTACCCTCGGCTAGTAAGCATTGATCTTTCCTGATAGCTTACATAATGTGGTTTCAATAGCATTTTCACGCCGTCGAAAAAGCTTCTTTTGGTTTGCAACAAACCGGGGTTGGGAGAAGAAGGGGGATGTTTTTCTCCCTTTCTTTCAAAACTCAATTGAAAAGCAAATTACAGATCTCTCGCTTGAGTAGTTCGGAATGGCTACAGTTTGTTCCCCAGCAATGTTACTGTTAAGCAAGCCCATTAAGCAGAGCAGCTGCTGCTAACCTCGAGCACTAAACTGAACTGTTTGTCTCCAACAATGCATGTGCAGGTACTGCCATCGGATCGTTTCTTTAATTCTGAAATTCAAATGATGTCGTTCGAGCTTTGCTCTTGGATATGATTTTTCAACGACAACTATTAAGAAAGGGCCATTCATTTAAATATCAAAATATATTATGTTACATTTAGGGAATAATACTGCACATAGATCTGTCTACTTGTGACTCCAGGGCATGCACAGGGACATGATCATCTGAGTCATTATTGACATGAAACTCAACACATATAACTATAGGATGCCCGGAAAGTATGGACACAGAAAATAGGACTGTAAAGTTTCTATAGAGTGAGTGCATCGGGTTCATGTGAATTTCGCAAAGGGTATTGAACTTTGCACCACGAATGGTGCAGATCACGTTAAAAGTATTATTTCTATTAATATTTAATATTAATTTTCTATGTACTCTGTTCTTGAAAATACGTATTTTCCCTACGGGGACACCCTGTGTAGAAAAATCAGTAGATAACACTAGATCAGCAAAGACTTGGATGATCAAAAGTTTTGGGTTAAAAAAAAAAAATTAAAATTAAAAAAAAAAAAAAAACGATGTTCAATATTAGAATCCAGGACAATTGCGCCATTAGGCAACACGATTCATTTACATAACTTTAATTGTAAAAAAATTCAAACACCCGCCTCTAGAACAGACTTGCTTCTCCACATAACTACTTCAAACACTGCCATTCCGTTTTTAAAACAATGACCATCGTCACTATCATTCCCTCTCCGTTTCGCTGCCGGTCAAAGGGAGTTGCAGGTCTGTTTTCCTACAAACGGAGTTCTCACTATCACGTAAACGTTTAATTCATATACTGATAGATATTGCTCTGATTAAAAAAGTTTAAGCTGACTTGAATGTAGCCAGAAACATTGCATACTGAGGAGATCTCCTCCCTCATAATAACTGGCTAAAATCAGAAAGAAAAATGAGCACATAACAGTTCGGCATGTCTATTTATTTACCTCACAACATCCTCTGGCACACAGAATCTACCCCTGAGAGCAACATTTCTCATTTAGAGATAAATGTTCTTTCAAATTATGCAATAGAAAAACATCGATATCAGACCAACCTCCTCACTTTTAAGCCCCCATTTTCCTGTTTATGTCCAGTGCTTGTGACTCATTCTGACTGGCCGCGAGAGCTACGCTATCACTATCCAATGAGTTAATCTTACTTCGACTGACAGTTGTAGCTGTAGAAAACTGACCACACTAAACCGAGTTTTCCGTTTTAAACCAGTTCATCCTTTGTATTTATATGATCTTCATTTGAAGCAAAGGATCGAAAAGTCAGGAGAAGTTGGCTCTGTAGGCAAAAAATGCAACCAAAGAAGAATCGATACCGCCAGGAGATGTTGGCTCTGTAGGCAAAAAATGCAACCGAGGAAGAATCGATACCGCCAGAAGTTGGCTCTGTTCTCACAAAGCAAATCAAGTGAATGGCTACAGGAGCCTGAGATATCGGATACAATGTGGTGAAAATGATCCTTTCAATATACACGGTCATGGCCTTTTCTTAAAGCCCTTTGACAAAACGCTTTCACCAGCACAGATTAAAAATAATTATTTCTTCACCTATTTGAAAAATAAAATAAAAACCTTAGTTTGGCTTTTGTGGCATTCTCTGATAGTTCTATTGCCCTCTAACCGTCAGCAAAGGTAAATGGAGAATAAATGGATGATAAAAAAAGTGAGCAAAATTATTAAAGGAAATCACTGTAGCATCGACGTCCTTTAGCAACAAGTCAGTCTGAAAGATCAACACGTCACCTACTTCAGGAAGACTATGCATCCATTTCCTAATCTACTGAAATGTTCCGAAAGAACTGCAGAGCGTTTGTTGCGTGTAATAACTAACCGCGAGCGTTGTAGAAATTCATTTTCGCCATCAGTGGTACGCCTACCAAGCTGAGGCAATGTTCCTTGATTCTACTTTGTGCTAATGGTGTGAGTGACATTTTTGTCTGCCTGTGATGAGAATGTGCTATAGATATCGTATTTCATCGTGTGAATGGAATTTTCTCCCTTTTGGTGACAAATGAAGTTTATCTCTTCTTATCTTATCTTACCTTATCTTATCTTAGGGTCAGTAACGCCATGAGATAGATGTATTTTAGCATTTCCGACATGCACCATTATCGGACGGCAGTGACCACATCGACTCTGGAGTACATGTCATTTTTTTGTACTGATGATCAGTGTCCGTAGGTGGGTTTCTGCGTGCACATACATTGGGTAGTTCAACGTAGGCATAGATGAATTCACTTAACAATCAAACACCTTAGGTCTGTATTGTCTCTGCATTCTGACAGACGACGGTTATTAACATTTTTTTTTTTTTAATCAGAAACTTAACGAATCGATCACAGAACCCACCTTGATTTGTATGCCAGAATGGGAGCAGGTGAAGTTGGGCGAATTTTGTACATGGGCCTCTATGCACACGTAGATAAACAAAATACTAAAGTTGCATAGACAGACATTGCCATGATGGAGAGTACGCTTGGTAACTATCTGTCAAATTTATTTTTATGAGCTATCCTCAGATAACAGAATTAAGCCTGAGTCGTTGAAACTTCTTGTACAGACAACCAGCGATCGCCAGCAAGTAACGGGAGTTCAGTTGAATGTAAATGTATCCTCATAGACAAGACGCATACTCATTCATAAAACTTCTGCTAATATGGGGTACAGGAGAAACTGCCGTTCTTGTCCAAACATAATTCACGATTATTTATGAATGCTCTATATGACATAAGATCTCACTGATCTACAAGGAACGGGGGATGTTTAAAAAAAAAAAAAAAATCATGCAAAAGGGGCCAATTAAACGACTGTAATTTCAAAATAATTATTGTGCTTGTTTCTACATCTGCGACTGCACAAGAATACATTGATATTCATGCCATGGTTTTGTCAAAACATCGGGGACATGGGATAAAACTCGTATTTTCTGAACACCAGAATCAATTGCCTTTACTTTAACAGGAATCTTAACATTGCAGGAATCAATGGGCATTCCTGAGAGAACTTACAACGCAAAACAAATAACAACAACAACAAAAAGATTTTCCAAAATATCACCACAGTCTATCCTTACTTCTATATGATGGTTATGGTTATGGTTTTGATAAGCTTTTCAACCTCCAGTCGTGGTGGTTATCTCAGCTGTCCGCAACAGTGGTTAAAAAAAAAAACAAAAAAAACACTATACTGTGCTTTGCGCAATTTCTATATGATCTACAATTCACAACAACCCAGTGATAGTCACAGCGTGATCAAGGTATGTGACAAATAATCCACTTTCACGAATGCTGAGTCTTTTCTTACAAAACACATACTTGATGGAACATGATTAAGAAATCCAGCTTAAAAAAAAAAAAAAGGCTTGTCACATAAGATATACCAAAAACGGTTCAGTAACGTAACAACATGTATATCACCAAACTGGCATCAGACTATGAAAACACTTTTCTGAAAGGTTTGCATTCCATGGACGAGCAAAGTCACAATAATCTTGTTCTTCCGTCCACCAGCAGGCAGCAGCTGGTGAGGGATCTGACATTGCTACACATCACATAGCATACTCCCATTGAGAATTCACCACACAAAGCGCGACAAAAAAGACCCAGAGAAGTCCATGTAAATAGCCGAACAATCATGCAGCTCTGCTACGAAGTTGCGCCATTTTAGGAACAGATGGGCTGAGAACTTTGGCCCCATTTCATCAGTTCTTTTCTAGTATAGAAATGGGACTGGACGATACAGTACATGTCTTCCTAAACCACTACCTCGTCTCTGATTAAGGATCATCAAATACTGAATCTCTCAGTGTTTCTTACGACTGATGAAAACAGTTTTTAATCTTAATCTTTTCTTCCCCCCCCCCCCCTTTCCCTTGTCCTTCTATCTCTCTCTCTCTCTCTGTCCTGTCTCTTCTCTCTCTTCCACTCTTCTCTCTTTTTTTTTTTTCTGTTACTTCTCTATTTCTCTCTCTTTTGCTTTATGGTAATATCTCAAAAGCCACTGTAATATCGTTGCGATTCCTCACGCAAAGCATGACTATCACATGGACATGAACAAGCTCTGGAAGAGGGAAACGAAGACAGAGAACAACGTTCCATTCCTCAGTCCCCCCCCCCCCCTCTGTCTTCCCCTTTCCTCTCTCTTTCTCTTTAACTCTCTCTCTCTCTCCTTCTCTCTATCTCCAGTTATCCTCGTACGGGAGGTCCCCCGTACACGTCAGCAGCTGGCAAAACAGGCCCATTAATTTGTCATCATAAAGCACATTGTTGTTGAGATGACCCCGTGGGTCCCCTCACTGTGGGACATACATGGCGTATACACTGGACAGAACACAGTACATGCAGGAAACCAATGTGTTTTCATGTAAGATATGGTCGATGAATGATGACATTTCTACCTGCCAACAGCAACCCAAATTACGAATCGACTGGTTGTTTGAGAAAATTAAAAAGAAATACACCAATAGATGGATGGATGGATGGATGGATGGATGGATGGATGGATGGATGGATCGATGGATGGATGGACAGACGGACGGACTGATGGATGGACGGATGGATGGGTGGATGGATGGACGATTGCATGAATGGATGGATGGATAAACGGATGTCGATGGACAGACGGATGGATTGTATATGAAGGTAGGCAAGCAAATAAACATACAAATGTATCATGTAGAATCAATTGTTACCCAGGGAGAATAAAAACAGTTACAAAATACCTTAGAATGAAATGCACAGGCTTATTCACTTTACTACAAAGATGGCAAACGTTGACATTGATTATCATTGCTTGCCTTTTCCCCTAAAATGGCACACATAGGGAACAACAACAACAAAAAAAAAACATAAAATGGGATGGATCCACAGGGAATATGAGGCCATGTAATCAGTAGACCACTTTCCAACTGCCCCACCATGCTTTATGCATTATGCAATAGGAGATCGCTAGAGGCAATAAGCGATTTTTGTCAGTTATCCAAATTACATGTATTTCTCAATGCTAGAAACTAGAAATGTTCTGCATCAAAAAAAAAAAAAAAAACACACACACACTTCCACTCCTTTTGTTTTTAAACGTTTGCATGGAAAAAAATCAAGAAAATTCGTTATGCAACGAAAATATTCTTTATCTATCATTTTTTAGAACAATAATATTGGATAACCTACAGGTCAAATTATTTGAGCAAAAACGATTTTTTGTTTCATTCTTCGCAAGGACGCTTTGCCCTGCCGCAAAGAGAACACACACAAATACATCCAGACACACACAGACACACACACAAACACATACACACAATCTTTATGCATTAATTCTTCCTGAGACAGAGATCAGCTTTTTTAAAAACTACATTATAATATGTAATAAAATGCAGACACGACGCAGGGGATGAATGGGGAAAATATGCCAAACACCATACTATTTCCCACAGCAAAGGGTCCATTGTCAACAGGCCTAGTTGTCAGCTGACAAAGGCAACTGTAAAAAAATGTGTCTGTACTCAGGTCAGGCCGAACTATATGTGCCAGCATTATAATTGCATATTTCCTGTTGGCGGAATTGGTTCTCTTTATATCTGTATCCGTCTTCCTGTCGGTCTGGCTATCTTCCCATCTGTTGTCTATATGTATCTATCCGTCCAGCGGTGTGGTCAAATCCGAATCATCCATCTATTTACTACAACATATTTACCTACAGACCTATCTATTTCTTTTTCTACCTAAATACCTATCTACTCATCTAACCATCCACCCATCCGTCAGTGCACCCACTCATTTGTTAATCTGTGCATCCATTCATTTATACGTCCGTGCACGCTACCCATCCCATCTAATCCTCCGTCCATCCATTCCTTCGCTCATTCATCCATCCATCCACAACGACATACAGATTCCATTTCAACATCTTGAAAGAACCAAGTTCATGCTCCAATTATAGATAACGACCCATTGAAAGCATATTATTCTACAGTCAAGTTCAAGCTATGTACTCATTTTCCATCGCATATTATTCTACAGTCAAGTTCTAGCTATGTACTCATTTTCCATCCTGCAAATATATCCCTGCTGATCTCATTGGTCTTAGCTAGATTTATATATGGACTGAATCGGATTCACGACTGTACCAAAGACAAAGACCGAACTGACAACCATGTTATCTTAATGAGATCTTGAAAGCATCAGACAGAAGACTGCACCAGAGAGGAAACGGATAGGCGTATACTGGATCGTTGTACACACAATTCCGTGCATCTCGTACACGATCTATATCCATGGTTTCTGAAGCCAACGAATATAAGACAAGATCTAAACTGAAAAAAAAAAATAATAATAAAAACAAACAAACAAACAAAAACTCTTAAACCACACCAAAGACAGAGACCACTGACTAACCTATGATCCCCTTGTGATTTTGAATGAATCAGACAAAAGAACTGTACCGTTTATTTCTGAAAGTGCATCTTATCCTGTACACTACAATAATTATATTACTATCCTTCTGATTCCATCACCTTGGTAGCAGAAACGAGATGTAGTCAGAGCAACCCTCATGACTGGAAGAAACATAGAGATAAGCTAGCCAACATGTTTGACTTTTTCGGGATTTGGAATGAATCAGACAAAAGGCTGTACCAGAAAAGACAGAGAGTTTGATTGATACAATAATTTGCTGAATCAATGCACCTTTTCACCGTGTATGTGACCCTTAAATCTGGACACGTGAAATATTACAGGCTTTTTTTTTTTTTTCCTGTAGCTAATGCATTAGGTGTATGTGAATCTTGCAAAGCATTTCAGAGTTGGCACCACCAATGATGGAAATCATATTGAAAAATCCTGTTTATTAGTATTCCAATTAAATAAGTGTTTATCTGCTTGTTTTACTGAAATATGCATTTTATTTATGTGCCCAGACTGTACCGACTCCTGGATTACAGTCCTATTAAATACAGTGACCGTAGGTCTGCAATCTAAAGTAACGTTACAAAAGCGCTGTTCATCTATGGCAAGCAATGATAACTAACTTGACATCCTACACTGCACAACATTGTATCCACGAGCTCGAAGATGGTTCGTTAGTCCGATCAAGACAAGGAAAAAGATTCAACAACAGAAACTCTAGATGTCAGAAATTTTAGCACTTCATTAATTCAGAACTTAACAATAACGCTTAGCTAATTTCAGAGACGCTCTATTTGCCCTGCCGGTACTTTATGACACCATAAGCTGACACATTAGCTGAGACAAAGGCACGATCTATCCACAGTAAGATCAATAAAAGCTTGTCATAGTCCACGCACAGAATCCAGGAAAGGAGAACATGTAGCTGAACTACGATGAGAAGAAATCTTAGATATTTCGCCGACGGTGTATTTGCCATACTTTGTAACAATGCTAGCTGGGACACTGGGTGCGCATGTATAGCAGCATAGCTACATGATCTGTCCTCAATACCACCGAAAAGATTAGGCTAGGTATACTGTTACTAAGAAATTAGTGCCAACATAACTGAGCGAAAACAACGCTGTGATTTTTCGGTGGTGATGAGCTATTCTTTACAACACTCGAGTTATGTGGTATCACAGACTATGGATATGACTTATCCAGACATGTAGACCCAGATGAACACGTCCTAAGTTGCTAAGAAATTAGTTCATAAGATGAAAGAAACTGACCTATTTCGCTAATGTCGTATTCGCCATTCTTTATGACTTAGTTAAAAGAGTTGTGACCGTGGCTGAGCAGGGGATACAAACATGACCTGTTCACAGTTAGCCAGTGAACAGCAGGTCATAGGTCACAGAGAGGAAGAAAGCAACAACAACAACGTGAACTGGAGGGCGATGGGAGAAACATGACCTGACTAGTAATTGTCTGACAGAGACAACAAATCTGAACTTGACTTCACAGTTATCTTGACAGCTCCGTGCTGTTATCTGCTGGTTGGAGAGAGAAAGGATGGGAGATATGATATGACGACAGTACGGGCACTCTCAGGGTCAAGGTCTTTTAGTCCAATACTTGGACTTGTCTTAGGGCCGCCCTGAACTACTTAAGTGTGATGGTATTGGTTTGTATTAGAGAGAGAGGGAGCTGATGTAAACAACAACAACAACAACAGGCACATACACATAGATAACACAGCTATGTGAGATAAATATAACGAAAAACACATGTAGTTTCCACTAGAAACACTGTCAACACTATCTAATCTACATGAGCACTTTTACTGCCTGAAGCTACATGCGCCAATATTCTAGTGTTACCTATCTGATGTGAGGAAACTGATGATATTTACTAATTTCAGAAAAAATTATTCATAAGAAGACTTGGTGTCGTACATTAGGCACGCTATAGAACCCATGGCAGTCCAAAATCGGTTGAGGAGCAGGCGGGGTGCCGCTGTCCGGGCAAAATTTCCAAATTCCAAATTTCTTCCCACAAAAATTCTCTCCAAAGGCAGAACACACACACACAAACACACACACACACACAAACACACACACACACCACACACACACACACACACACACACACACACACACACACACACACACACACACACAAAGCCGAGGTAATCCTCCTTCCTTAAGATTGAAAGGCTTAAGGAAAAAAAGACAAGTGAATGAAGGATCGAGTCTAAAGACAATATGACCTTGAGAAACATTCTGGTATAGTATTTCACAACCTCACCGGTTGATCTATGGTGTACCACAGCAAACATAAATAATGTTTCGGGAACGGGCCAGGTGAGAGCGACCATGGCCATGTCAAAATCCTATCTCAGCGTCATCAATTCTGCGCCGTTCACTTCACTCCGGCCCCAAGTACATCTCTTGTAGCCATCATTGCAGTTTGTTGTTGTTCTTGTTGTTCTTTTCAGATGAGGGAAAACATTGTTTGAAATGGATCCTAATGGTTTAAAATGCTGTGAAACTGACTGACTCGACACATGAACTAGTTCTAGGCAAAATGTTGTTAGCCACTGACTCTGTGACTTTCTTTATGTATGAAATATGATTATGCTGTACATAGATTAGGTTATAAGGAAGCATGCGAATTATCATCTATCTCTGAACTATGCAATCTTTCGATATGACATTTTTTTATTTTCTTAAATTGTTGTTGTTGTTGTTGTTTTGGCTGTTGTTGTTGTTCTTCTTCTCCTTTTCATTTTTATGTAGCCTTTCAATAGTAAGAAAGTAGGATTATTTCGCCTTGAAGTGCCTGCCCTGATTTGGTGAGAAAAAAAAAAATTGGGAGGTACAATTTTAGAATTTGGAAATTTTGCTCGGACAGCGGCGTCTCCGTTTACTCTTCAGCTGATTTTGAACTGCCAAGGCTCCTTCAAGGCGCATAACTTACACACAGCACTTCAAAAATTTGTTCGCCCTTATCTTAGAAGGCTAGACATTGAATCACGGGAGAAATGGAGGTTTTAATATATGTACCTGTACTAAGACTCTTCCCATTCCCAAATATCTATCAGAGATTCTAACTCTCTGCACTGAGTTTTTCGCCAAATAACAGACGCATAGCCATACAGCTACGATAAGCCCCCCCCCCCCCCCCCAAAAAAAAAACGGTACGTTTCGATCATTATCTGTCTTGTTCATCCTTACCAGCCAGCCATCTGTGACCTACACAATAATTAGCCGCTTCTCAAAATACATTGCTCATATAAATGTCGAACTTATTGTCATCCATTTCCTGTGAAATTCGTACTACGTTTATGTGTGGGCTATGCTCCCACAGCTCTGCAGAGCAATTATACTTCTAGTAGCGTATGACGGCCGACAAAACATTTTTTTTTTTGAGGACTAGAAATGCAAACAGTACGATGTGATCACAAGCAAAGTTTTGAGAAAATTAGAGCTTTTGTTTGTTTGCTTTGATCAATTAGACTTTGAACACAATTATTTTGATATGTTCATTGCCTTTCTCGGACACTGTAGAGCCACACGTGTTTCCGCAAAATTGCACATTAATTACGTTATGAAAGGAAAACTACGGAATTTCTCGACTCTACCCCCCCCCCCCAAACTTCCTCTCTCCTCCCCTCCCTCCGCACATATTGTTCCGCCCCTGCCTGTAATAAATAATGGCTGTTAGGGCGAGGTGCAGTGGATTAGATACATCATGCAAGATAGACCACTGGCATGTGCCCTTTTCCCTGTGACAGATAGGCTACAGATTGTTTTTTCTTTCTTTCTTTCTTTTTCTTTCTGACTGGCTGACGGGCTCGGGTCACCACAGGCATATCGTATTATTTCATTCGCTGTTTGATTCACATTAAACTGACAATGTTGCCCTCAGTTTTTTTGTTTGTGGTGTATTTCATCTTTAGTGACATAGTAACAACAGTGAAATGGATGGCATGTCAGAAAAAAGTTTATATACTATTTCTATAGACTCACCAGTGATATAAGAAAATAAGCAAAATATTCTACCACATTGTACTATTTTCAGTTTCATTTAACCTCTGACTCATTAGGATTCGAGCGAATTTCCAGTAACACTAGTTTGGCAACATTACACAATATGCAAGCCTGTGCGCATCAAGTGACTGACAGAGTATTCATGAGAATGCCATGACCCATCGACTTCATCTAACTGGCGCATATATTATGTTTACTTTGCTAACCAATTAATTAGCTACCTAGCAGATCTCGCTACATGATTTTTTTTTAAAAATCCAAATCTAAACGATGAACACATAACAGATAGTGTGAACAGTCCAGTTGAAATCTCCAACACACTGGTGAATTTAACGCCCTTCCGAATAATAAAAATGGTACATATTTATTACTGAATTGAACAAATAATTTGTTTTTCTCATAGATCCCAAAAAAGGACACCTTTGCACATCGTTTCAGACAAACAGAAATATACCCGTTGACGACGATTGAAGACATAACTTGACGCTCACGGCAAAACTCAGCTCTGGAGCGTCCCAGGCACCGCCAAGGTTTCAACTCGAAAACACAAGTGCATGCGACAAATCCATCTCAAACTCTTTACGCTTACCAATGTTCCTTGCAAAAGAATTATTCAGTATCTCCTAAAAGTGAATAAGAAAATACGCAATCCCCAGTTTGACAATAATATCAAGGCATTATCAATTGAACGAAAGAGCACCTCCCATAAGAAATCCTCGTCAACTGGCTCGGGTGATTTCTATCCCGACCTCGAACTCGCGAGCATTTCTGTACACACTCAACAACACTGGGTCTATTTCGCACTTTGAAATTTCACATTACTCCGCATTATTCCTTCCAAATTGCAGAAATTCTACAGCGACGCCAAATAATAATAATAAAAAAAAAAACCATGGAGTGCGACTCCATTTTTACTCCCGAAAAAACAATCTCTACCTGTAAAGTATGCCAGCTTTAGCACACCAGTTGAGAGTCAATCACACCAGTACTACTGCCAACAATGCCAAGGGTTCAAATATTTCTCTTCGTCAGTCAGATCTGATGTCCTCTGGTATAAGTACCAACGTGAGTGCACATCGCCGAGTAATCTGCTTTGATGAGCAGCCAACCACCGAGTTAGGACACGCAATACAGGGCCTACATCCACACCGAGTTCTCAATCAACTTTCCATTTCTCTTTAAAGCTTAGGGTGATGGATGGCTCAGACTTCAAGCTTGAAAGCAGATCGCGATAGGATTCAGGCTGATAAACCCATGACATATTGTTGGTTACTCACATACTCCGTCGCCAAATGAGAAAAGACAAATCATATCAAACTGCCTATCTGTTGATATGACTAATGTTGCTGTTCTTGCTTCGGTAGTTGTAATTGTTGCTTTGCTGTCAATGTTCCTCTGTAAGCACTCGGGCATTATGCGTTTGTACCATATACATACATACAAGTATAAAACATAGATCAAGCTTTTCTCTCAGATTTTGTTTTCCCGCTACGCTCAACAAAATCGTGATCGATAAAACTGCACAAAATATTTGACAAACTATTCGCCATGGGAAGCCTCAGGGTGGAACAAGAAAGAAAAAAACTGACTGGCTTACAATAAAAGATGAACTGACAGATACGACAGTCATTTTACAGTAATAACATCATCATCAAAACTCAACAAGCCAAAGAGAGAATGCAGTAATACTCACAGCAAACAGTGTACACTACTCGTTGGTGACTATCCACAGCATTGTCTTAATCACCATCACAACAGTCACGTATCTTTCTAGCCAGACAACACTTGAATTATTTTTGAATAATTTATACAGGTAAACCAAGTAATGGACAATCATATGCCGTTCGACAACTTTAGTTCTGAAAACTGATGGAGCGGCGTGGCTAAATTGACAGACAATATGCAAGGCATTAGCACAAAATTGATATGTTCTTTATCGGCTAAGCAGATGTCTAATCGGGTAATGATCCGCATGACACCAGATCGTTAGGGCACAAAACCCCCAAAGTCCTACGCAATTCATACAGGTAAACACATTAAATACATTAAGAAGGATATAACAGATCAATGAATTTCTTGAATATCCAGCTTCCACAATCAATACTACACTCTGGCCTCCCTTGAAGTGCTCTCAAATGGACAGCATTTTGCGCCTTTGAAACAAAAGCAACAAATATACCATCTTAGACAGACGATGTCCTCTAATTGTGCGTCAAAGAGCTATGATTGTTTGTAGGCTATAACAGGACATCCAGGATGTTAGATAAAACGTTGCCATTCACACGGTAAAACCAAATTATACATAACAAGAAGAATAAAAAGATAACCGTACTGAGTTTCATGAATCTTCAGCGGATAAAATCAATACTACACTTTTCCGTACTTGCACTCCTCTCCTCTATACACAAGTCAAATTTTAAAAAAACCAATATTATACAAGTGAAAAGCTAAAAGAAAATCATGGATTTCTTGAATTTCCAGCTAACAAATATTACAACTTAGGAGCAGATTCTTTGATTCGCTCGATGTGCTCTCAACTGGACAGTAGTGCACGAATGTGAAATAAAAGTTGCAACCAGCCTCTTATATTTTCATATCGTTTGCCGTAATCCATGGTAGTTGTGAGACAAGGATGTGGTGATTGTACAACAGGACATCCAGCGGTCAGGATGTCAGGATGTCACACTTGACTTACTCACTCATTCACTCACTCGGGGCTTTCAAAACCACAAGTCACAAACCAGTAGCTCCACATCGCCGTTTTTATTCAAGCATTTTGTTCCGCTAGCGAAGATAATAACAACATCCGCATCGTCTTCTCTGATCAAATACTGTAGGTGCCAAAACTAAAAAAAAAAAAAAAAGTGTTAATGTTTTTATCATTTTCGTTTTTATTTCTGAGTGTTGTGAGATCTGCTTGTTCTTGTTTTGATATATTTGTTTCTTTGAGTTCTTGATGGTGCTGCTGTTGATGTCTCTATTGCAGTTGTGGCAGTGCTGTTATTGTCAATTTATTTATAGTAACGTTGTTGTTGTCAATGCTGTTGTCGTTTCTTTGTTTCAAAATATTACAAAGTAGAATAACACTCACTGAACACCTATATCATTAATTTTATCTCATAGACATTTTTTTTTTTTTTTAAAATCATTTTGCCCACTGACACATCCGCGATGCTGATCACGAGAAGAAAACGAGTAGGCTCATTATGACTTTGTTCTCAAACAGGTGTTCTCATGCGTGGCAAAGACACATGCCCTTATTTGGAGCACACAACGCAAGTACACAAACCTCGGCCATCCTACGCATGGATATGCTCCAGTTAAAGTCAAACCTATAAAGGAAACAACTGTTATTGTTGCTATAGTCGTGAATTTTTTTACCATGTCATCGAATCCTGCTTGATGTATGAAAAATCTGTGGTCATCACGATTTTTGTTCCGTTTGGTTTATTTATAAATTTAAAGGAAATGAACGTCACTGTGCCTTTTTGCATCACTACATACGATTCGTAAGATTATTGCGCAGAAAATATTTCATGACAAGGTAGGTGGTATAACGGATGACAAAAATGAATGACAGAAAGCCAAAGAACAACAAAAAATAGCAGCGTATTATGTGTGTGTGGGTGAGAGAGAGAGAGAGAACGAAGAAGAGAAAAAGATGAAGGTTATGGGAATAAAAAAAATAAAAGGATAAATTGTTATAGAAAAGACTGGGGAAAAAAAATATGGCAAAGATGAAAAAGAAGGAGAGCGAAGAACAGAAGAAGAAGAAGAAGAGCGAGAGAGATCTGGCAAAGATCACCAGAGAGAGAGAAAGAAAGCAGAGAACGAAAGGTGAGAACTGAGAAGACATAATGAGAGAGTTGAGGGAGAAAGGGAAAGAAAGAGTAGGAGGAAAGAATGAGAGAAAAGTACGCAAAAGAGAGAGAGCAAGGTTAGGAGGTATAAGAGAGCGAAAGACTACGAGAAAAAGTATTTTTAAAAAAGTATGAGAAGTATAACTATTGTCAAGCTGAGACAGTATGCTATTGGAGTGCGGCGAGAGAGAGAGAGAGAGAGAGAGAGGGGGGGGGGAGGGGAGATAGAAAGAGAGACGAGAGCGAGAAAAAAAGTCGTAAACAGAAATGTGCGGTACCAAGAGTTTCACTGCAGGGTCGCACAGACCAAGAGCCAGCACTTAAATATCTTCCGGCCACAAATCACAATCTGTCACTTGCCAGGCTCACACTGTATGCGCGTGTGTTTGTGAGTGTGTGCGAGTGTGTGTGCGTGTGTTTGTGTGTGTGTGAGAGAGAGAGAGTATACTTGGTGGGGGGGGGGGGGCTTTGCTGAAATCATTTCAAGAGTAAGAGGGATGGAGAACGTGACGAGAGAGAGAGAGAGAGACGGACGGATGGATGTACTATTAATGTTTTGTGGAGAAAAAGAAATAGAGGAAGAATTCTAATGATTAAAAAAAAATGGATGTGTGTAAGAGGGGAGAGGTTGGGGGAAGGGAGGGCATAAATGTAGCGGCTTCACTAGCAGCTCACGCGAACATGAGCCAACACTTGAAATATCTTCAGGCTACATCGAATAAGACTTTGCTCCAGGCATGGCTCACACCGAGAAATGTGTGTGCATTAGTGTATTTGTGTATCAGTGAGCAGAGGGATGTGGAAAGAGGATGGACAAGAAAGTCGCAAGGAAACCCAGGGGGAGGAGGGAGGGAGGGGAGGCAAAGTTAGGGAGGGAAGAAAGCGGCAAAGGACTCTTGACATATCTTAATCAAGAGTTTCATGCGAGGGGAGTTAAATGTGATCCGTCACGATGGCGTTCGAGAAAGACTTCAAAATGGGAACAGAAGAAGGAGAGTGAGAGAAACAGAGAAAGAAAAAGAGAGAGAAAGAGTATGAGACCATACAGATAAAGAGACAAACCTACAGATAGACAAACAAGCATATCCAATCTCTATAGACAACTAGACAGATAGAGAACAGACAGGCACACAGACGGACATAAGTAGACAGATAGATAGATAGACAGACAGACAGACAGACAGACAGACAGACAGACAGACAGACAGACAGACAGACAGAC
>JBCAUA010583190.1:0-16304 GCA_038406235.1 Peronia verruculata
ATAAACCAATTCAGCAATAAATTCTGATCAGATTTCTATTAGGTACTTAAGCGCCAATACTTAGAATTGGAACTGCTTTTCGATTTTTATTGTTTTTCTTAAATCGATTGCGTTTTGTGCACGATTTCATTTTAACTTGAGCACAGTGGTTGGATGTTGTTTGCAGTGAGTAGCAAGCTGGTTTAGCTGATGACTGTACAAGTGCTCTAGTGACATCTGATGGTGAAATCTAAGCGGTAGTGATATCGCAATGCTGATTAAAATAATGCACAATCATAACGTCACATCGATTGTCTCATCGGTCAGTTCTTGTATGCTGCCCATGCCCAGGCTAGGGGTTGTTCTTGTCTGTACGTTTTTTTTTTTTCTTTACTTTTCATAGTTTAATTTCTCACAGTCAACACCTGATCTCGTCTACCCTCAGATCACTAGTGATTGTGTTACCGTCTAAGAACATAGCAGCCATACACTTTGCAGAGACTAATTTGAAAAGCTTTTACATAAACTCGATGCCGTAACATAGATTAGATGTTCTGTGGAAGGGGGTGGCTATTGTTTCATACTGTCCGACATCGACGACTTGTTTTACAGGATGAGCAAAGACTTTCTCTTAACTCTAGCTTGGGACAGTTTAACAATTTCATTCCACGTGTAACTGCTCTTGCTCCCTTCACTATCTATGATCATTTAAACATCCTGGAGCTTGTACTACGGTCTGTCTGGTAATGACGCTACTTGGCTTTCCCACTGTGGGTTCTGTCCATCGCCATCTCTTCCTACTCATCTGTTGTTTCTCTGTACTCGTTCATCAAACTCCTTCCTCCCCCTGCCCCTCCCCCTCCCCCGTACATAAAAGCTGCGTTTTGAGGCCTCTCTATCAAGTTCATGCACTACTAGATAATGAAATCTGACCAGTTGTACTGATTTGATAGGAACATTGAATGGATTGCAATGTGTCAATAAATGAATGATGAGAAAATGTCTCTGTGCCAAAATTCAAGCACAACGGTTATAATAATAAATATATCGCTCACCCGCAAGCAGAATAAATAACACTCTTTGTTAATAACGAGAAGCATGTGTTGTAAATAATCAAAATGAAATTATTACTCTGGGAATGAAACTTACACAACAAGATGGAACTAGCCATAAATCGCTATATTGTATATCACTTCAATGTTCATGTGACTATTGGGCTTGTTATAAAATATCGTTTGGAAAATAAATTAGTAATACAAACACTTCAACCACTCTCCAGCTGATGATAAATGAATAGTGAAATATAAAATTGTGAATGCTGAAAGAAGGAACTAAATTGTACTTGCCTATAATAACAAAAAATCATTTTGAAGATGAATCTTTGATGTCGTTGAGCTATGAAACGGTAACTGGATTTTTTCCCTCTTTTAAATCTTAGACGAACTTGTTCTCTTCCCCCAACAGCTCGTGTGTTCTTGTGTAGTTGAAGTTTATAATGTCTGAAACTTCGCGCATTGTTCTGTCAATCTTTTCGCTAAAACATTTCTATCTTCGATCTTCAGTTTGTTCCTCTAACTTTCTCATCTCTGGTTTTTGTCTTTTTCTTTCTATTTCAACCACTTTGTCCTAAAATTGTGGAAAAAAAAAATCGATATTTTTCATGTTGATCTCATGTTTTTTTTTTTTTTTTCAATTTTGAGGTGATTCTTTGTTCTATAGAAAACGAAAGAAAGCCCTGACCTTGCCAGGTTCTATAGAAATACGTTATGAAGACAACAAAGGTCCTTCAGTCAGTCCTTTCAGCTTCACCGGTGTGATTATCTCGTTCTGTAAAGGGCAGTCATTGCCCTGCCCATAAATATCGTTGCTTTGTACCAGCAGATTTGTCATATTGTATTCTGTATTTTTCTGAGGTGTTAAGTGAGCCGGTGTTACTAGTGAACAATCCGCCTCTTGTTTCGGATCCTGACAGCTCATGACGATACGCCTTTTCTATACTTCTGGTTATCATTTGAAAACTTCATTAGTTCCGCAATGCTGTAAATGCCTTCGATAGGGTTTTGTTGTGAAACAACTCATTTTGTCGGACTTTTTTTTTTTTTTTGTAAATACCCGCAAAGAAGCTCTTGACGCTCTTACAAATCGATTGCCCCTTTGTACTTCGGCGCCGTGCGGAAAATCCTTACGTTGCCCTTGGCAGGACGGAAAGAAAGAATCTAAAAGTCTAATGATTTAAATATTTTTACGTTGAGAAATGGTTAATCATGCTTTAAAAATCAGTTTTCAATCCGATAAAAATTGTCTTTAAACATGGTCTTCCGTCACAGACAGTATGTGGAGAATCCTCGCTTGACAAGGTCAAAGTCTCATTTGTCTGAGCCGTCCGATGGTAATCAGGTTTACAAGTAAATCCACCCAGGTTGTCCAAGCGGACGTCAGATCCTTTCAACATCTTCTTGAATTATTAGAGATTCGTGGTAGAATAACTAGTAATAGAACAGAGCTAGTCTTCACGGTAAAATGTAAAAAAAAAAAAAAAAAACTACACTAGGCCCCTTTACTATTCGTCAAACCTGGAGCAGTTTAAAAAAAAAAAAAGCAAATAAACGCATGCTTGCCATCTACATGAAGGTATTGAAAATAAAACAGTAGACAAGTTGAATACAGAGGTAGATAGTGTAAGAAAGAACTGAAGAATTGTGGAAAATCTCATACATTATATTTTTATTCATCTCGGCACCTGTTCTAATATGCATCGGAAACTTGCAATATTAAATTCCCTACAAGAAACCAAAGCATAGACATCTACCAGTCCTGACAAGATACCTTTAACAAATAACAAAATTGAAGACAATGATTAACCACGAACGAAATAATTCCTCAACCAACAAAATAACTACAGAGTCATATTAAATAGGAAAGAAATCACCACAAAGTTGTTTTGTTTGTTTACAGAAATATATTTCAGCTATAGACCTTTTTGGTAATGCTTGCTCTTAAGACATAAATGAAAAAAAAACAATAACGGGGTGGGGGGGGGGGGCGATATGCGCAGGCTCTCGATTGCTATGTCTTCTCCTTGTCAGTTCATAACTAAATTCTCATAAGGATTTGCCATTTAGGTGGGTGAGTGGCTCCTCAATACAAGGCTTCACAATGGAAAGAGCTGGCTTCATTACCGAAAAGGTCTCTCTATCAACGTCTTTAACATCTTTATTTGTAACACTGAGGATTTAGAGGTACAACAAAGTTGTCAGTCACATAAAAAGCAATTATTCAGACTATCAATAAATAGCATAGTATTACTCTTAAACGTGATGTGGATAAAACAGAACAGATTTGTGGTTACAAAAGTAATCAGGCATAAATGTACGTCCAAAATGTATTTTAAAAACGAGATCGGAGATCGGGTGGAAGTGATTGAATTATGTCATGTATTTTTGCAAGAGTGGTGGACACGCAGCGTAAAAAAAAAAAAAAACGTATGTTCAAATTTAATATCCTAACAGTGTGATAAGAGTAAAAACAAATAATAAAAAATACATTTTTTTAAACATTTAGACCAAAAAGGAAAAAGATTTTGAGAAATTATTTCAAGCTGAAACTGTTTATCAGCCACATGATATAGCAAAAGCAAAAACAAAACAACAAAATACACGAGCGGCAACAATCGGCCTCTATGGTTTCCAATGGCTGGCATCAATATAAAACCGTTCAGTTCAGTCTGACGGTCAAAGATTTTTAATGTCAACAAGTAGAGGGAGAGGATGTTGGATTTCATTTTCCTTTGGACGACACGATGAAATCAAACGCTAGTCCAGTTTTACAGCACACTGAGTGAAGTAATCAAGACATACCTTGAATAGAAGTTGAGATATTTGGCAGTTAAAGAAGACGCTCGGGGTGACCTTCTCCTAGCAATTGCATGCAATTTAGTGAGCAAAATGGCCGAGCAGTTTAATTCTCAATAACTAACAAATTTTAGACATTTACTTCATAGATTTGGTGAAAAAAAAAAGTTCTCCAATCGTGTCAAAATACAAAAAGAATACATGATAAAAGCAAAAAGAGTGAGGGAATCGTAACTTGCAAGAAGCATGGTGTGGTTGATGGTGTTAGGGACTCAAAACATATTTCTTTTGGAAAAAAAAAGGAATTCGTGTCTGAACACAGTAAATGTCAGCGACAATGACAAGTTAAGACATTCATGACAGATGTTGAAATGCGCGAAGAATATAATAGGGCAATAACGTACACAAAAGTTGTAAATAATGTGAATCAGTTTTCATATAAGCAAGAAACTGAGAATGGACAAAACAGTGTAATCATAATACATGTATTTAAAACATGACCAAAAATCAGCGATGCAAAGCAATAATAATGAGAGAATATAAAACTCATAACTGTATAATTTAATGCATATTCTAGTGGAAGCAAAGGCTGATGATGGTGATTATACAATATAATGTGTATATGTTTCATTTTTCATTACTTCTCAAAACCTTGCATTCAGTACCTTTCCAATTCACGTCACACCATGTTCACGAGACGTCTTCAGATCTATGAAGTGTGTGTATATACAGCACAATGTGTGCGGCAGACCGAGAGAAGACGTATACATACAGAAAATACAATTTGAGGGTAACATCAGCAACAAGCCAAAATGGAATAGATCATGGGATGTAGTAGAAAACTCTCGTAATCAGATGTTGCATTGCTGGCCATTTGAAAAAGGGGCTGTCGCTCATACGCTGTCTTGTGTGCATGCTCTGCAGCACATGACAAGCAACTCTTGGCGAACTATGACACTCAGACATGCCACACCATAGAAACAACGGCCAGGATTCCCCAGGGATGTTATCGAGCTCAGAATACCTCTTTCCCGTTTGGAATCTTAACTCTGAAATGCGTCAGTACAAACCACTGCGGGTGTACTGGAGGATCTCTGAGCGTGTTTATGTTCCAGAAATGACAGTTTAAGGCTAAAGGCAATGTCAGAACCGGATATAATTTTTAAGTCTTTGGCCAGATGGGTCACCTATCAGTGACTCTGACAATGATAAAAAATTGGCCAGTGTCCGCCATCAGAAATTTCGCCGTTTCTTTAAAAAAAACTCCACCTCTTTCTTTTTTTCAGGACAGTTTCGATCTCGACAGAGACATGTTATATAAAATGTAACCTTTGTAACCCTGGAAGAGACAGAGGACCGATTCTTTGATTCCTTCATTGAGTTGAGGGACTTTCCCAAAGTCCACACTGGTCATCTTCTACTCTATAGATCTAGAACATTTTTTTTTTTTTTTGCAGTGCAAGTTCGTTCAGTCCTCAGAATCTTGTCAAATGACTACAGTTTCGTAAAAACATCCCATTTCTGTGATCTTCCGTGTACATAAGAAAGCGTTCATGGCAACATTAACAATAATGATAACATACAATCATACATAATTTAAATTGGAATCAGAAAAGTATACATCCCAAATACCACAGTACAAAAAAAAAAAAAAATGGTTCTTAATACATCGCACAGCAGAAATATCGGCATCACCAACGCGTATATTATGTACATCGAAATTTCTTAGCCCCATAACAGCACTCGACTATTTCTCATGTAGACATATACATTGTATTTTCCACGTCGTCCAACTGGAGAACTCACGCTCCTTACAGATGAGGAAATGTTGAAAAATCTAAATCTCTGATTTCTTTGATCTGGCAATTAAGTACGACTTACGTTCTATTATTAATATTTGGTCAAGGATCCGTCAACCTTTTTGTGCCATGTTTGATAATATAATAATATGTTCACCACGTTATTTCGTCTTAAGATGGGATATCTCAGCATAGGATTTCATTCGGGTCCTTGGTGCAGCATCAAGCATTTATTAGCGTTCAGTGCCATTCGTTTTGGGAAAGGAACCAGTGGCCACTGATTTTGCTGCAGATGTCAGTAATTTTACCATCTCCAGGTGGATATTTGGAATGCAGTCTTCTTTTCCCCTCCACAACCAAACTTCACGGAGTTTAATATAAAAAAAAAAAAAAAATGAAGCTTAATTCATTTACTCCCAGCGCTGTATCAACTTATAGTCAGAGTTCACAGCCAGTCGCAGTTTGATGTGCATATATAATAATCAAAATACCATTTGTTAACGAAATCTATTCTAATTTGAAGGAATAGATCGACTAATTATAACTGAGCTTTTTTTGTGTGTGAATTTATCAGATTCCGAAACCCAACGAATTAAAACGTGAAGATCCAACCAAAGTCAGTTGACATTTCCTGTTTTCATTATTTCATCTTCCTCCAGTAATATCTGCTGACACATACATAATGTACAAATCTTCAAACGTAACGTTGTATAGTCTTTGAATATCACTATGACAGCTAACTAAAAGTAATAGTTTCTGCAGCTGCGATGAAGCATGTAGGAAAAAACAAATTTGTGTTTATACAAATGTTGAAAATTATCAACCGGCTCTATCTCCTAATTCCAGCATGTCTATCTCTCGCATCTCTTTGCTATGAAGGAAATGAATGTAAGCATGAAATCATAAGGCTTAACAGACTCGAGGGCAACATGGAAGAACGATCAAAGTCAATAGATAATCGTGGAGATGTTTCGGAATCGGGAAGGACAGGCAATCATTATTCGCTCTCATTAAATTCATTATTCTCATTATTCGCGGCATTAAATGTTCAGAATTCGGACTACAATACTCGGAAGGCCTGACATATCTTTGGAAAATCAGTCCCTACCGATTCGCTCGAGCGATGAAGGTAGCCACAAATTTTTAGAATCGTTTAATTGCCTTCTCTAAAAAAAAAAGAGAGAGAGAGAGAAGTCGTCTTGTCTCTTCCGAAGTCAAAGTTCCACCACTGAAAATTGCATATGCCCATTGAGAAAAGCCTAAATTTTAACAAGGATAACGACATGTGAGGTCAGATGATGGTGGATCAGTTATGACAATAAAATATATCATCCACAAAAGAACAATAACACGTTAGTAAGTTCAACAAACGGTTAGGTCAATGAATAGAACCGGCAAACGTACTTGTCCTACAGGGAAGCCAGTGGAAAAACTCGTATGACTGTGTCAAAGAACGCGAACAATTAATTTTCTATTGATCAGCATGAACTCTATGGTTGTCATTAACAAAAGCGAACGGTTTTGATTTCTGATATCTGAACCTATAACAATAAAAAACGAAATTTGATGACCGTAATGAGAGTATTAAAATATCCTAGCTAGACTACATCATACTATATAAACATAAATCATATCTTGTAAGAAATTGGTTATATATGATCGCGCCTAGATAAGAAAAACAGAATTAGAGAGATATTAATAAATAGACAACATGAACTACGTCTTGGTTAGAAAGAGACTTAAGAAGGCTGGTAAAACCAGCAAGAGGAAAGACAGGCGAAACGTTGAGCAGGAGTTGTCCGGCTTTGAGGTAGCTGTGTCCTTATCTCGGATCTTGCGACCAGCCTCTGGTTCATCCTGCCCTCCCTGGTCCCTGATGGAGGCCGGGTCGTCACCCTGGCCGTTGATACTGTAGGGCTTGTGGCCCTGATGGCTGCTGGCCTTGAGATCGGGCTTAGGTCTGACCTTGTTCTCGTGCAACTCTCCTGTTCGCGGGATGTCCGTCGTCATCAGAATCCCCTCGGCATTGCCGGCAACGTTGTCACTTGTAACCGCATCATCTGATTCCTGATCAACTTTGGGCATGGCTGTGGTTTTGGCCGCTTCCAGCTTCTTCTCTTTTTCCTCCTCCTCGGCGCGGATCACTGCCGTTTCAAACAGTAGTCCCCGGTGAAATTCGTACGAAACTTTGTCGGTCAGGTAGATTCGAAGCGACTGGAAGATTTTGCTGCTGTCCGAGTTGCCAGAGCTGTAGAATTCGACAGTCTTCTCCGAGGCCCATTCTTCCGTATCGCGCAAAATGCTGGTAGTTGTCAGTTTCAAGGTGGTCTCAGTGCTATCGGGCATTAGAACACCTCGCAAATTTCTTCCCAACGACAGAGTCAAGATGCCGGCCGTGTCGGCTTCGATGACAACATTTCCCACTAAACCATTTCCGTATTTGCCCGTGTACATCTCTACCGGCGCCAGATAACTGACTTGCTTCTGATCTTGGGGAGCACTGTCATCTTCTTCATAGTGATAATCATCCTCATATTCATAGACGTTGTCGCCCGAGTCAGAGTCATCGCATGCTGTGCTCCCGTCCACCCAGTTGAGCTGGTGCGTTGCGATGTCAGTGATGTGATACATGATGGTCTCCAGAGCTCTCTGTGCTTTTACAGAGCCGGGCCCATTTATGGCTACGAAAACAGCGGCGTGGAGTTCGGGGAAGATCCAGATTTGGGACTGGCTGGCGTACAGTTTCCCTCTGTATCTGAACCGCTTGTGACCTAGAGAGAGAGAGAGAGACAAACATGTGAAATTTAAAACAACTCTGTTTCAAATCATCTAGTTAAAGCAAGCAGATTGAGCATACAGGAATCGTTCCGGTTTCAGAGAAAGGCACTGCGCTTTTTGACCATTTTACTGCCAAAGCTGTTTGAACATTTTCTCTGTGTCTCTCTTGTCTTAAACTCGGTGTTTTTCCACGATGTTTGTAATTTCACAGTGCCAGGGAGTTTAATGTTTAAATATCCCTGTATATTTTGATGCAACAGACTTTCTTCCATAATTTTCACACGAGTACATTTTTTTTCCTCATACGAAAGTTAGTTTAAATGTTTGGATTTGGCGACTGACCTCTGTATATGGAGGAGAACCAGCCCATGCCGTATCCCATCGGCACCTCAGACTCATGGTGGATGATGCTCTCTTTATGGTCCTCAGACACCGGCACTGCGCGCAGGAAGGCGTCCTCGATCAACATGTTGACGCCGGAGCTGTTCACCTTGAGGTCCAGGTTGTGCAGGAGATGACGGACCCACTTGATGATATCGCCCGGTGGTGCCATCAGAGATCCTACCGGCTCCGCTGGATGCAGACTGTGGAGAGAGGATGCGAGATGGCACAAGTGAGTAAAAACTTATTCCTACATTAGGACAGTAATGGAGACAAGGATTGACAAACGTGTGTCCAGTATGTCTGACTGCTGTCATTATGTCTGATGCCTGATATTCTGCAGTCAATATTTCAATTTTGGTAATTTACAAATACAAGCCACACACACACACACACAAACTGCTGCTATAGCGATTTCAGGTCATAGCAGAAACCAACATGTAAAAATTAAGGAGGAATTTGTGGAATCTTTTAAATATATAAAAAAGCTGGCACCGTATAAGATCATCGATTATGTGAAGTATATAAAGCACAAAATGATGACGAGGAAGGTTTCGAGTTGAGGCAGGGCACAGAGTTAAGGATTTGGCATATATTTAATTTTCTTCTTCCACAATTGCTTCTTTCGTCGGTTATACCCCCCCCCCCCCAGCCCAGCCCAATGAAAGGCAATGTCAAGTTTGTCTCTTGAGTGCCATACTCTGCCTGTAGGTACCTTGCATATACAGTCACATAAACTGTAGATGGACAATATTCTACCCTATCTGAAATCTCACTTCTCTACAATTTCATATGTACAATTTTTATATTATGCGAATATTACTAATGTGTGGGTCATTCTCTCTGACACTGGCCATGACCTACAGTGTCATGTACCGGTTCTTTTCCCTCAAACACCCTCGTTGACTTCACGTACGAGCAGTAGTTTGAAATGTTTGTCTGTTTTAATATGGGCAGAAGGAACCAACAGTGACATATTACCATAATATATTTGTCAATGTTACATTGAACACACTAGAGATCTTTGTAGCCTCCGAGTGTAACTAGCATTCTTATTCAGCCACTGTCCCCCTTTAGCTCCCGTTGTTTGAAAAAGGTGAAAGGGGGGGGGGGGGAAGAAAAAAAGATCACGATGAGGAAATATGTTTCATAGGTTTAAAGGGAGGGGAGGGATACTATGGTTGAAAGCCTTAAGAAAAAAAAAAAAAAAACTAATCTTACCTGTTTCACATCAAGAAAAAATAATAAAAATCTTTTTTACAATGCTTATTGTCAAAGTACTTGGATGGCGGTCAAAGTGGTTCATTACAAAACCAATCTAATATCTATATTACTAAATTCGCTTCCTCTTTTATAAAGGCGCGATCTGAGTTATTACGGCTCATCACAAAATGCCTTCTTGTTACCGTGATATCTTGTCTCTCTCTCTCTCTCTGCCCTGGACAGGTGGTTGAAAGGCGAAACATAACGTATATGCCATCTGGTCTTGTTCTGCAGATGTTGACCAATGGCGCTCAGACAGACGGAAAGGATGGAAGGTAAGTTTAGTCGAAGTGACAGTCATGGACACTGGACAGGGTGACAGAGACTGGGACAGACAGAGTACTGGACGAAAGAAGACTGAGTTGCTAAAGAAGTGACAATTATATCTTACACTGTTTTTTTTTTTTTTTTAGTTTGGCACCCGGTCTTTTCCCACTGTCATCTTTCAGTCTTCCCTTTTTCCCTGCGCGAGTGATGACTGGAAACTGAACGAACAGTAAGTTAAGGGGCAAAGAATAAGAACAGCTATGACAGAAAAGTGAGGTCGGTCGCACCTCAATGTTGTCACGTTCTGTGATCCACCCCCCCCCCCTTTTTTTTTTTCATGCAATCGACAAAAATAAAACACAAATCATGAATCTTTATTTAAGATTATCACGATATTGTTTTGAGAGCAAAACATTATTAGGTAACATAACGTTATCAAGGCTTGCAGACTGTCTTGCCTGTGCGTAGACTACATCTCCCAAACACTGCGTTGAACTGTTCACGAAACTTGGAGCTCAGTTTAAGATAAAGAAAAATGTTGACGCTGGAATTGATGGATTCCAAAAGAAAACAGTAGTCGAAGGTGACGATAAATAAGTTGCTGTACTTGCCATCGATGTTGAACTCCGGTACGCAGGCCATAGCCAGGAAGATGATGGCGTTGGGGAAGAAACAGAAAATGAAGATAGAGGAGATGACGCTGACCATCTTGACCAGTTTCTTCTCCTTGACCGATACCTGCTGGCCTTTGGACGTGGCTTTCTCTCGCCACTTGCTCTTGTTGTTGAGTTTGACCACAAGAATGATGGTACAAACAGCCACAGTGCTGAAGGCCAGGATAGGTAAGAATACATTGTTTAAACCGAACATGACACTGTCTATGGGCTGCCTGTCTTCTGTAAATCCCAAGCCTAGCAATGTCTTGTTTCTCTCAGGGTAAAATTTCCACACCAAGCGGCTGGTGTAGTAGGTCGGAGAAATTGAGGCCAGGACAACAATAAAAATGGTGATGATGACGAAAACGGTTCTCTTGGGTGTGATAATCATTTTGACTTTGAGCGGCATGGTGACGCAGATGCAGCGCTCGAAAGTGATGAAGGCAGTGATCCAGGCAGTGATGCGGAGAATTCCCATGCGGGGCCAGCCAGCGGTCAGGTACTGGATCTCCAGGGAGACAAAAGGAACGTCAGCGTATTGCAGGAAAGGACTGAAGCAAATGTTGGCCCACTGGAGCAGGGTCAGGCTGAGGAGATCGACGATAGCCAAGGCGAACAGGCTAATGTTGATGCTCTCAGCGAACCCTTGTTTGATGAATATAATGATGTTGATAATATTGGTAGTAATGCCGAAGATATTGATCAGAGTGCTGATAATACAATACTGGACCACAATGATTACGGCCAACGTGTAGTCATCCACTAGCTTATCGAAATGCTCGTTGCTGACGTGTTCCATACTCGCAGTGGTATTTACCCCATTGCCATGACCAGATCTGGCCTTATTGTCCCAAATGATAGAAGGATCAGTATTGTCAGCACCCTGCACGACAACGATATGATGAAGGAAGAAGAAGAAGCCAAACATCATAGGGATCCGACCATTAGTAATAGCTATTCGCATCTTGGTTTTCAGGATCCACTTTAGCAGAATGGTTTTTGATGATGCCATTGAGCACCAGACGTCGGCCAAGGAGAAGATGTTTGCCATAATCTGCTAAAGAAGTTCTAAAACTAGCACACAGCTTTAAACTACAATATCAAGTGTCTGTAGACATGTTACTATTCCAGTTCTTGCGCCCGTCTTTTATGAAGTGCAACTTAAATCTTGCCGTTTTCATAAAATAAATTTTAAACTTTGACGGTCAAAACCTCGCCACAATTTTCAGATATTACAACAAAACAGTTATGGAGAAGCAGTAATCAATATTTGTGCACAATTTATCAGCTGCAAAACTTTCTACGGATAATATGACACCAAATCCACAACCAAATATTAAAAATTAATCATGTATGTGCAATAAGACATCCCCAGCTGACACCTTTTCATTATGTTCATTATTTCAGATCAAAAATGACAATATGTCGAGACTCCTGCTGCCGACACCCAATCATTACAATGTCGATAAACTGTGCGGAGATAGTTCAAACGGGGACAAAATTGCTTGATGTTGGTTATTTTTCTCATGTAGAGTCATGCCAATCTGATATTAGATACCTCGCTGATTTATGTCATCAGCTGCCACTGGCTTACACGTCACGTTCCTTTTAGAAACCGGACTGATTTAAGTACTTGTCACCTTACAATTCAGAGAAGGAAAAATGGTCGAGCAGAGAAAGGTTTCTTTGTTGAAATATCACCCTGTCAGATCATAGCCTAGTTGCTTTGTGACGTGGACACTTCAGGCGTCTCCTAAACACCCCAGCCTATCATTTCCACACGGATTATGTAGAGTAATTGGCATCCTTTGTGTAGACTTTTAATGTGAACATCTGTAGACGCCTACGAAAGACAAAGACTAGATGCAGGATTCTGCTATTCGATCGCGGCATAACTTTCCGTCGTCAGTGAAAATTTGAGCCATTGCACAAATTGGAGCAAATCGTTTCTCGGTATCATCTGTATGTAGGTTCTCGGGTAAATGCCATTATTTTCTGATAAATATATGCAATATAGGCCGTCGCAAAATTATCTCCATCACTATTAGTGTGAGGTACTGACGCTTCTCGAGGTTCCTAATATGATCATCGCGGTCTATCCAGAAGAGTTTAACAGTGTATTAAACTTAGAAATAGTCTATTGACTATTTATAAGTATCGCTAGTCACGGAAGCAGGCTTATTAAAAGATGTTTGGATGCAACCAATTAGCACCGTAACACCCCTTCATATTGGAAGGCTGTTTAAAATGGATGAACAATTTGCTTGCTTAGCAGACAGAACAAAGACCGCGGGTGTGTGAGCAGATCTATCACTGGTGTGATCAGTAAACGTGCAATCAGAATATGAAATACCATAATTATCAAATCCATTCGATAGTCAACCTTCAAATATTATGAGGATACGTGGATTCTCTCTTTAACAAAGAGGGAAACTGCCGATTGGGCATGACAGTCTTATTTATACAGTGGCAACAACGAAGAGTAAGTGTAGTACCATTCTAGCGACATCTGAACATCATTTACAGTGATGTTATTTGTGTATTATTTATGAAACGATAGAAATTAAGGCCTTGACTCACAATTGACACCTCCTTCAAGTCAAATCGTCCTACTGAAGGATCTAATTATTTACGCACCCATAGATCTTTCACATCTATCGTTGCTTAAAACATTAAAACGACTATTAGTACACGTTTTGATGGTTGAGTTGACTGATTCGACGTCGATATCGCGATGTATTCATCTCTTTAAAAAAAACTTCAAATCCGAAATTGGATTATAGGAGCACTCAAGAATCGACAGCAGACAGAAATGTGGTGGTATTTTCAGAATTAAATCTCTCAGCGGAAAGACGAGACGTGGGGGAGGGGAGATGAGGGTGTGGGCGGATGCAGGGGAAAGTGGGTAAAATGAAAAGGCTCGCTGGAATAGTGTTAGCTAGTTTTATGCTTTGCATTTACATTCGTTAAACCTACGTCAGTCGTAATCATTTTTCAACGCCTACATGAAGGGTCTCTCGGGTATCAAAATTTTCAAATGGCGCTTGTCACTGAAACCCTTTCAAATGGTCTTCTATTCTGTACAAAACAAAACAGACAGCATTACCGTGCTGTACCATCATGTAACCACATGCTGCGGGTTCATTTTTTATTCTTTCCACAGACACTTCAAAGAACCCCCGGTGGTGAATGTGAACAGGATTTCACGAGGAAACGGTCTGCTTGAATCACCGGAAACGGTTATCCGGTGCACTGAAATGCTCAGATGTCAAACTATTACCACCTGAGATTACCTAGGTTTACATTTAAAACGTGCTGTAGATAGTTACATACAATGAAAGGCGCGGTTATAAGCACTGAAGGGTTAACTAGAGAATGTGGATACAGATTTAAGATGATAAAAATAATCACTATAAAAAAAAAAAAAAACCACACTCTTTACATTTCTTCTAGCCATGCTTAGAGAGAAAAAGAATATATGTCAAAACCATCTCATCATTGTTAATGTTTATGGAAACCTTCCAACAATCCCAGGTAAGTGAAAAATTGCAGTCAGGCGGGAAAACTTTTGAAATGGCAGAGTCAAAGTATCAATATTATTTTTGCCAATGAAAATCTGCTGCTCTCGTCACAAAACCACCAAACCGTCCAAGTCATAAGTGTCAGATGATATTATTGTCGACCTGCCATTTTTAAATCTAATTCTCAGTATCCCAGTTCATTTGTTTCCTGCTAAGTTATCTGACTAGAATAATGAGCTAATTTTTGAGCAGATCGCAGTCCTTCGACACTTATCAAACGTCAAAAACAAACAAACTATTATTATCCAACTATTACTGTGGCATCACCACATTAGTTAATTTTGTCTCAGAGAAATCTGAAATGCAAAACCTTTATTATTACAAATTCTTTAAAGCAATGAACCACGATCTATTATATGAATTTGAAAATGTTCATCCTCATTTGCAATTCCCGTGCTATGTTCGTGAAAAGGTCGTAAAAATGTCAGTAAACGACTAATTTCCGTGTTCACACAATGAATAACACTTCTCGTACTTGTGTTTAATTTACAGTAAAATTAGCAGACCGCGACGCAAGTACGAGAGTTACAGGGAAATGCAGTTGACATTAAAATCTACGGATATATGCTAGGTTATTTTAAAAGCAAATATCGATCAGAGGGTGGCCTGAAATGAAAATAAATCTGAAGTATCTTCAATAGCACCATGCTATGTGCACTCGCTTTTCCATGTCACATACATCCAGATGGCTGTATTTCCGGGAACAAGTCCTGTGGCAAATGCTCAGTCATGAAAAGACGAATGTTTGCTGAGTGAGAAAACAACAGGAACAGTAAAAAGATGCCAATACATCAAGCTGTCCTGGTTATCATCGGCGAAACAAAGTGGTCATCCCTGTGCATTGCTGACATCACTCGGAAATGTCTGAGGACGTCAGGGCGAACTATTAGAATGAGGCCAGTTTGTCACATGACAGAGGGTTACAGTGTGTCACCGTGTGTCACATCAGAGGTCCACAGGTGGCGTAGATATGTTCGCGCATCGCACGTGCACTGTTGACTCACAATGGAAAACGTCGGGTATGTCACAGTTTAAAAACAATATAAGTCGTTCGCTGCAGAAAAAAAGATTATTGTGACAATTTAGTTATAACTAAAATTTCACTTACATTTTTTTTGCTTTGCAGTTGTCCGGGTCTCATAGTCTACGCGGAATAAAGCCAGCCACAGATGTTTTTTTGGATTAATAGATGGAGCGAGGGAGAGGAGGAGAGAGAGGGGGGAGGAGGAGGAGGAGAGGGGGGGGGATAAGAAAAAGATCAAATTTTTAACCTGAATGTTTTGTGCCTTTATCCATACAGCAAATAGACATAATATTCCTCAGCCCTTGCAGTACCAGCACTAATGGTACGATAGAGTTGTAACAAAGGTTGTAGTGGAAGTGGTAGTTGTAGTGGTGCAGTAGTAGTGGTAGGGAAGTAATAGTCAGAGATAGTGGCAGTAGAGTGGTAGTTGTAGCAGTGGCAATCGAATAGAAACAGTGAAAGTAATAGTGATAGCAGTAGTAACAGCGGTGGTAGTAGTTATAGTTGTAGTGATGGCCATAGCAGAATAAATTTATCATTATACTGTTATTACATACAGCCATAACAGGAGAAGGGAGGGTTAAGAAACAAATGCATGCACACACACACATACACACACATACACACAGACACACATATTCTATGACCAGATAGATAGATAGATAGATAGATAGATAGATAGATAGATAGATAGACAGATAGATAGATAGATAGATAGATAGATA
>JBCAUA010583411.1:0-16301 GCA_038406235.1 Peronia verruculata
TCAAAATTTTGATTCAGCTCAGTGACCCAGTTTCATGACTTTAATCGCGCATAACTCGGCACTCGTTATAGCTACAGCAATGATTCTGATATCATTGGAAAGGGCATGAAATGCCCTTTAAGGTGATGTATATAACTCCATACCCCCCAAAACCGACTTATGTATGCTTTTGACCGGCGGCATCACATATTTGTTTTCGTGCCAGGTAAAAAAAAGTCTGCCAAATTTAAAAAAAAAATAAAATAAAAATTCAGAATCAACAAAGAAACTCTATTCACTTCCTTAATTAAAATATACAAAAATATAGAAAAATGCTCCAAAATGGCAAAAAATGTCAAAACGGCAAAAAGTGTGGCAATCGTGCGGCAAATGGGTAAAAATGCGGGCGCATAAAGTGCGGTGTGGCTGCATTTTTCTCGGATCACAGAATATTGATGAGCGGTCACTGTGGTCAAACATGGTGCATGTGCAGACAAAAACGAACGCATTTAAGGGACATATCAGGTCGGCAGGCACGGAAATGTCATATAAACATATGAGGAAACAAAAGTCAAAGTGATGGGACTGGGGATGGTGGTCGGACACCGATAGATTGACTGTAGCCTTTTTTTAAATCTTGTCTATCACGATTTGGGCCACCTTTGTTGGGGATATAATAATATGCACAGCATTGAACTTGATACGCTACTTTTACCACAGGTTATCCAAGATAACCCAACTGGGTCATTTAGTGTGTGGATGAGCTGAGATTGATATCCGTTAGCTCGGAGGTGTTGCCACCAGTAACTTATTAAATGATCTTAAAAATAATATTGTGTGGGAAACTATTTAGTCATTCTAGCAATATTGGAACAATTTTTCACAGTCATTGTTAGTATTCCTTTGTGGAGATTTTGAATAGCTGCACTTCCTGCAGCACTCAAATAAACACTAATTGATCAAAATATCTACAAAATAAATGATTGTTATGTACACATATAAAATCAGGGATGTCAAATTTCCTACTGTAGTAGGATTTCCTACATTTTAGCTGTCAGTGTTTCCTCTGTTGGCCCCAAATCCGGTGCTATTTACCATTAATGTACTTCAGTTTTACATGTTGGGAAATAGTATGCCGAAACTTTTCCTACTTCTTCATATAGAGACAGATTGATATCCCCGTAAAATATAAAGTTCTAGTTCTAGCATCCACCCCTCCTCCCCTCCCACAAAAAGTGTGAAAAAAAAGGTATGGAGTATGATTGTATTAATTTTTTTTTTTTTTTTGTCACAGAAAGGTCACTGACACCTAGCATTCCAGAAACTGCCTCTCAATCTCAGAATCAGAGCATCATTATTGCGGTAAGTTATGTACGCTGGTATCAAGCAAAGTCTGTAAGGTAGAAAAGCACTCTTTGTTTTTCTGTCCGGAGTGACAAATTCAAAGATGAAATCTGCCAAGACAGTTAAGAAGAATGAACATCTGATTGAGGTGGATATTAAATAAGAAATGTTGAAATTTTAAACATACTTCTCAATGTCTGTGATCAGTACAACATTTATAAGAAAATTGGCTTACATTTGAAGTCCTGTTAAAAAAAAAAAAATGAACTTTGCAGTCTTGCTCAGACTTTATATAAATCTGAAAGTATTGCTGGATTTCCCATCATTCTGCTTCATATTCCTTGTTTCTTGCTAGCATCTTTTTTTTTTTTTCAGTTTTTTAAACATCGTAAAAGATTTTTTTCTCTTATTGTACAGGTCAGTGTGTCATTTATTTAAATTTGACTATTTTACTTGTTAATCTATCTTTGTCACAAATGGCTGCCTTAGCCAGCATACTATTCAATTGTTTCAGTGTAGCACTCCATCAGTCATGTGGAGATTTTCAGAATTGCTCCCAACACAATGTGCGTGACATACAAAACTCATGTAAAATGAAGCTCTTCCCACCAGTGTTTCACATGATTTTTGTGTTCTGATGCAAAAAAACAGGTACACATCAGAAGTCTGTTTAAGTTCTTATGGATGGAGAGACTTCAATAGATTTAAAGAATTTAACTGAGTCAAGTTGATGCAATGGAGACTGCCATTGTTCATTTAGGAAAACAAAAGTTATTGATGTTTCCCATGTTTTTTGTTAAGTAGAGAAATAAGTCAACACATGTTTTTTATTCTGGCAGGATGAAGGAAATGGTGAGGCTGAGCTGAAACCAAAGATAGTCCTACCTGCCGGGGGACAAGTTGTCGAACAGAGAGCTGATCCTCAAAAAACGCTGGCTTTAAATCGAGCATTACAAGGCATTTTGGAAGAACACATTGAAGCCATCACTGCAGCTTTGGAAGAAAACAAGGAAAAACAGGTAAATGAGAGGGAAAGAAGAGTAAACTTTCTTTATATTAGTCTACCATTGTTAGTGGTGTATTGGAGAGAATGTTCTATAAAAATCAAGGAATGTTGATGATTTGTTCCAAGTTTCAAATATCACCAGATGTTTTCTTTTTTTTTTTTTTTTTTCAGCATGGTAGATAAAAAGATGATCTCCATTGTTTGGGAAGGGGTACATGTGCTGTGATCGTGTTATTCCATAATATGCAAAACTGCCGCAGACACCTGTAGAATGACAAGAGATTACAATGTATGGATGTTTCACAAGATTTTCTCCTAATTTGACAAGGTTTATGTCTTCTAGCCTAAAGCTCTGTAATTCCATTTGAATATCTGGATTTTCCAAACATTCTATGATACTTCTGACTGTTACAGTCTATATTTCTCTCGTGGTCATTTTTAAAGATATTAGATGCTTTGGCAGCTCAGGCACTTTTCACTATGTCATAAAGGGAAACAGTGGTAAAAAATCATGATGTCTATGGCAATAACATGGGTAAACTTTCTGTATGATTGTATGAAACCTGTCATGGATTTGGTGTAATTTGGTTGCCTCACATGGAGTTGTTAATTTTTTTATCAGGTGTATATATGGTTGTATTTTGATGATATTTACTTCCATCTGCAGGAAAAACTAGAGGAAGATGTTGCTGACTTCTCAATCAAGAGGGACAAAGTTGTACGCGTGAAGTCCATATTTAGAGCACCATACTTCAGACATAATGTTTCTGTAAGTTTTTTAGGCATCCTCCCTGACTTCATCATTGTGTTTTCCATTGTCAGAATTTGAATTCATCTATCAACGCATCTCATTTGACATGATTACAGATCTCTTTAGAACATATCCACCTGTGGATCACAGTAAACACATTTTCAGATCATAAGAGTATGGCGGCACCTGAAGTTTATCTGTCCTTATTCACTTGAATCTCCCTTTAGTGTAGTCGTAAATGTCATGCCTTTTGCTTTTCAAGGGTTTGAATAGAGATGTGACAATTTTGTCGCTTACTTTTCTCTGACTGCCACCCATTTGACTCATGTAATTTATTTTTCTATTTTTCTCCAGTATCCACCATCCAACGAAGATGTGCTGATTAAGAAACAGATGGCATTCCATGACATCAATGTAGACAGTATGAAGGACATTAAAAAGTGTTAGTAAATCTCACTTTATTGCCCTTGTTGACAAAGAAAAATCATTGTCTTGTGTTTCATTCAGAGACTGACTGGATTTTTTCATGTCTCTTTTCCCAATTTAGATGCAAACACACTTATTTTCAGTATGTTTTAAATATTGTCCATTAAAACTTCAGGAAACACTAAAAAGTAGAACAATGTCACAAATTACTTAAAAATATTGTAGTTTGATGTTAAATTTATGGTTACTCTTACTATGCAAATGGGTTTGCATAGCAGATTTTGGAAACAACTATTTTTATTTTGCTACAACCATGAATTTGTTTCTTGAGCCTGAATGCTATTCCTGATAGTTGTGTCTGTATTCATATAGATGTGAATCCATCTCGCATGTGTACTTGTCTCATCATTGTGTTTAGAGGACAAATTTTAATCCCCTACCTTGAAATTGGAATAACTTGTCTCATAGTGAAGTACTTGGTCAAGTACACTTCAGTCACAAAGAAAATTACTTTCTGAGAATAGATAAGAAATCTCTATTACTTATTACGTGTCTTTACAGTTAGGTACATAAACGAATACTCAAGTTGTACACTTTATTGCTTGTGGTCTGTAACTAGTAGTTTTTGTAAAAGACAAATAAAGTACATGTCTGTGTTTCTATCATGTCTAGAAGAGCATATGCAAGCTGTGAAAACAGTGGTGTCTTTTTCCATTTGAATTATAACAAATTTAGCTGGTCTTGCCAAGAAATGTCAAATGTCTGGTTGTATATTGCAGTCACGCTCAACCAGAGAGCCATGCTCCGTGATGCTGTAATAGAGGATTACCTGGAGCAGACTATCAAACCTGTCATGGCAAAGTAAGTCTCAGTTTAGCAAGTAACCTGTCTTGAGCAAGCCATTGACTGTGGTGTGAATTTTGCACTGTTTCCCAGGGCTGAGATTTAACGTTTGCCAACAATAGCCCCTAAAAATGGTGTCTGGCGAACTCGATTTACGGCACCACTCACCCGGCTGGCGGCCCTAAAAATTACAGCCAGTGGTAGAGATTACGTACATTTGTATTTTAAGGTTTTTTTTTTTTTTTAAATTCTAAATTAAAAAAAAAAAAAAAAGAATCTCGGCTCTGATGTGGAACATGTCTGGAGCTATTATCTATCTCAAGCGGACGACATGAGTGTCTCATTGCCACCCCGCCTCCTCCACAACCGAAAGACGCAACCCTAGCTAAGCACTAAGCACCTTATTTTAGTTCGTTAAAAGTTTTGTCGAGTTTTACAGGTAACTTTTGGAGTTATGAAAGGTGAAAGGTCATGACCCTGCGAACTACGGGGGATGCGCAAGTGGGGGTCTAGGGTATTTTGACCTCAGGGCGGTGCGAGGTGGGTGATCACTCTGAGGCTCTGTTTGGAATTTCATTATTATCGTTTACAAACACAAATCACAAAAAAAAAAAAAAAAATTGTTGAGTCTATGCCCCGAATTCTCCTGCAGAAGAATTACAAGATGTTAAACGGCCTTTTGTTGAGAGCCAATTGTAACAGACCGATTCACTCTGAGTGTCATAGTGAGTGACCCTCTTCGCTCAACAGCACTCGTTGGGTTCTAAGAAGGGAGCTATTTTTAGACCTTATCGCATGTTGACACACGACAGGCTGCAAACGCGATTTGGCAACCATGTGGCGTTTTTTAACAGGTGTCTCTGAGAGCCTCCAGCAAAGAAATTAAAATCAGTAGAAGATAGAAAGAAGCAAGAGAAAGAATATGAACAAGAAAAGAGAGATTGAAAGTGGGTGCCTGGATGGAAGTGGACAGACACAGGGGAGGTGAGAGCATGGCTTGTATACAATGCCGATAAGAAGGAGATCCACTGTGTAGCCTGCCGGAAATGGATGACATCCTGCAAACAACAGCTGCAGCCCTTTGCAATTGGCACAAAACTGTTAAAAACTTGACTCAATCAAAATAGAACTGCATTTTTGATCAAAGAGTCTGGCAACCCCAGGTAAGGAGCCTGGCTTGCTAAATCTCAGGCCTGGTTTCCTAATTAATTTGTCACATCATCTGCCAGAGAGATTTGAGAATAGCTCAAATATATAGCCTCATATCTTGCAGATCTTTTTCCAATATTATGTAAAAAATGTATGATTTTCATCTGCCCAATATTTTTTTTTTTTTTTTTTTATGTTTGTGCTTGTGTTTTTGTTTTGCATGTGGCAAGAAAGGGAGGCCTATAAGTGATATCAGTTTCTGTTCTGTATGCATGTGTGTTAATGTTATTGTTGTTGTTTTTTTTTTTTTTGTAGCAAGAAGCTTATGATCCTAAAAGGTTTACATAGTTATTTCCTTTTTTTTTTTTTTTTTTGCTTGGGAAAATGTTTATTATTGACATCCATTTGATTTTTTTATTTGTTGTCTTTTCCTTCTTTTTCTTTAGTTTTCTTTCCTATTTACTTTTTGATTTCTCTAGGATGGAGGGAGAGCTGGCCAGAAGAGACGAAATCGGTGAATCTTTGAAAAAGCTGGAGTCAGAGTTACAGGAGGAGAAAGAAATTCTAGAGGAGATGAAGAAAAAACAACATAAAGAGAGTAAAGATGAACAAATGGAAAAGATAAAACCATTGAAAGTAACAATGAAAGAGACAGAGAAAAATATCAAAGAAACCCGGTAATGACAGATTTTGTTCTTTTCAATTTTGTTTGTAGAATTACAATATAATCAGAAGGTCCCCTTCTCTATTCTTTTTTTTTTTTTTAATCCTCCAAAACCAGGGATGAAAAGGACTTCTTGAAGTTTTGTTTTTGTTTTGTTTGGACAATGGTTGGACAACAAACCATTTAAAAATAGCAGACAAATTTGCCATATGAATTTGTTGCATGACAAAAGACAGATACTGCGACATCTGATGACATGTGGGAGACATTGAAAGATATGAAGAACAGACAAATTCAGTTTCAGCAAGTTGTTATGAATTTGTTCTTGAGTCTCTTTGTTTTGGTACCAGTCATGGTATTGTTGTCTCCATATAATTTTAAGTGTCTCTGGCAAAAAATTATGTACATTAAAAAGAATGATTTTAAAATAACAGGAAAAATAAAAGAAATACCAAAGCGGCCCCACATAGCAAAAGTAATTTACAAAAGAAAGTGCGCAGCATCGGTCACATATATAGAAAGAGAGAAGGGAAGACAGCAGAATACCAACACAAGCGCTGAGCTGGGAAATCAAAGGTAGAAGAAAGAGGGGTAGACTAAAAAAGACACTTAAAAGAACTATTATGAGAGAGGGCAGAGGGGCAGGGATAGAGAACATGAGAAATCTGGTTTAGACAGCACAGAGAAGATCAGAATGGAAGAAGATTGTGACAGCCAAATGCAACGTATGATGGCATGGCAAGGATTTCAGATTTTAAATAAGATACGAAAGTGTGAACATGTCTTGCCTGTGTACTGTGTTTTGTCAGCTGTGAATAAACTTTCCTGCCAAGGACAAAATCATTTCATTTTGTCTCATCTTGTCTTGTCTCATCTTACTTACAACTGATGTTGAATGTTCCCAGGGAAGAACTGAAGTTGTGCAAACAGGAGCTTCAGAGGCTGGAACAAGAAATTGAGGAGAAAAAGTAAGTTCTGGTGAAACTTGTGATAAATTTATGCTTATTTTGCTTATTTCTATTAGCTCATTCACCACGATGATGAAATCAGTCACGTGCCAAAATATCAAACTCTATAGCAGAACAGTTGAAATCTATTACAAATTTTTACCCCAATTCACACAGAAGTGATAGAAAAATCTTCTCTGCCAACACTAGCTTGAGAAAGGGTTTGTAAAATGTTTAGTTTTAGTTTAATTTGCCTTTGATGTGAATTTGATGGATATATCTGATCTTGGTGCATGGGCAATTTCATCTTACTGCCAATGTTATACATTGACCAGAGAGTGCATTGTTGTATATTAACCCTTTGAACCCTGGTCAGCAGTGCCTGAAAAAACGCTGTGTCTGGCCTCTAGCCCGAGAACACACATTTCTGGTTTTATGCTCAATATCTTTTGTAAACACAAGCCTCAAACACCATCGTGGGCACAGACATTGTCTTGCACCCAGGCAAATGAGTCAGAAGTCAGTAGGAGAGATTTCAATTTACGCCCCATTGTAATTATTTTCCAACTGAGATACCAAAATGTTTTATTTGTATTCCACAAAATGAAAATTCAATCTTTTATATCCTAAAAAGAAAAATTTGTATCAGAGTTGGACAATAGTTAAAAATGAGCGTAACTTGCGATCGCCCTGAGCGACTTGCAACTCATTTGCTCTGGGCACAAGACATTTGTAATCACCTTAGTCCTAAATGTCCTTGCTGGAAAATGACCTATTAGATCTATTTGTAACTGTAGTAGACACATAGGACTGGAGTAATTGTGTCAGCCCAGTCTACCAGGCAGTAGGGAATTTGACACCAGAAAATCTGCCTAGTGTACCGGGCTTTAGGGTTCAGTGGGTTCAAGATCATGTCCTTCTAGATCTGTCTTAGACTTTATTAACTCTGACTATAGTAGCCTAAATAAAGTCAAGACCCCATTTGTGCACATGATTTTTGTTTGTTCTGTTTTGTTTTAAGAATGGATGTTTTTGCCTGTGCTTTAAACTCTTCACTTCAATCTTAGAATGTTGGTAGCTCATTCACAAATATAAAAATGAGATTATGCAAAACTTTGTAGCTTATAAGAACTAAAGAAAACCAAATATAATTTTGAATTAATCCTTTTGAGAAACAATGTCATACTTCAAAAGATTAATATGACAGCCTTATACAGATAGTATGCAGATAGTTTATCTCCATTAAAGTACATTTGCTGCTGTGGCAACATAAGAATATTTGTCCTCATCCCATAGTAAGTACGGGTAGAGTATATTCTGTCTTTTAAAGATATTTTGCCTAGTGCTGTAAATGTTGTTTGTTCATAGAAATGTTCCTGAAGATGAACTTCTAGCATCTGTGGACCCAGAAAAGGTGGATTGGATGAAGATTGCCAAAATGAATGTAAGTTCTCCTGTCTGATTATGACATACTGTATTACAAAATAGCTCCTAGCAGCAATGATTTTGTTGTTATCGTTGATTTTTGTGTTTTTCTTTCGAAAATAACCTTTGCTCAGATGCTTCATGTGACATTTGGTTTGCTGTGTGTGCAGGTGTGTTTTCAATTAAATGAATATATATATATTTGAGAGTTGGCAGATTTATTTTTGTCCAAATATGATCTTCCCTGATTTACATGAATTGCTGAAATGTTGCAACGTATTCTGATCTTCTTATGAGAAAAGAGAATTAAAGTTTTTTTTCTCGTTTTACAGCTATTCACAACTGATCAGTTTCCTCTGAGAACTGCGCAAAATTTGTAAACATGCCCTGCATTTTTTGAGAATGTGAAAAAATATGACAATAAACAGTTGGTTTGATATAAATTGTGACCAGCTCTATTAATTCTCTTTGCCCGACAAAAGGAATGTTGATCAAGCATAGTTATAATGAAAGAAATCACATCCACACCATTTATTTGAAACATATGACCATATGTCATGAAGAATTCTTTAAAATTATGACAGAAAGAGAATGATTTCTTCTTCTTATTATTATTCTGTTGAGTTTTTTGTTTGTGTGATCGACCGTTCAAATGGATAAAGTGAAGTACTTCTTTTTCTTCCTCACACTGCTCCCTCAATACGTCTATGTTTGCCAAAGGAAATTAAGAGAGCTGATCACAGCAATCTCCCACTGTTCTGATATCTGAGCTGTTATTGATTTTACTTTTTATCTTGGCAGTTTGGCAGTATGAACACCTGGTTGGACTGTCAGAAAGCCTGGGAGAACTTTGTGTGTCCCCGTGTGAACAAGGAGACCTGGAGCAAGGAGGAGGACAAGCAACTACTGGAGCTGGTGAAGAGTTCCGAGAGCAGGGACTGGCAGGAGATTGCTCAGGCATTAGGGGTAACTACTGAGATGGAACGTGACAGAAATATGATAGGAATATTCACAGCAGAATAAAATGATTTTGGCCCTAAAAGCAGATTATAAATATTCCATGGTTTTGTGAGATTAGTGCTGTACAACAAAGAGACGAATACATAGTAACCCCTATACGACAAAAAGGCAAATCCTTAACTTCTCTTCATGACAGATAGGGGAATCAATAAGATTTATTGAAATATTCACTCATTTGTCATGCAGAGATTGTAAGAGTTTGCCTCTTTGTCATACCATGGTTGCTGCCTGTTCACCTGCACAGCTGGCAATAAAGATTTTTGTGCAAAAACTGTTCAGTTTCACTTATTTTTCTCCTGATTTTAGCAGGCTCTGAGCCCCCTAATCTCATCTCATTTTGCAATATCACTGGCTGTTGACAGCTTGGCTCAAAACTGTTTTCACTGTTTGAAAATATATGAAGTAAGGTTGTACTTGAAACTTATAACTCAGTTCAATGGGAAATCAACACAAACTCATTTTGTTGGACTGCAAGACACGTAACAAAGATAGTAATAAGAGTAATGAGGAAATTATATGACCTGATAAATAATTCATAGGTGAGAATCTGGAAGGAGAATGCCTGATTAATTGAGGGGGAGGGGTGTGGAAGGGTGTGCACCCTGAAATATGGTTTTGTGAAGAAAAAAAAATTGATTTTGGGCTTTTGTTTTCGTTTGAAAGTTTGGCCTTCTCTCTTTTTCTGAATATAAGTATAAGAATGATATAAAAAGGTGGATATATCCATTCTATCATGTGTTTGATCCATGATCATACAGCAGATGACCCAGGATTTTGCTCTCTCTCATTGCTATATATATAATCAATGACTGCACAGAATATTAGTGTAATTCTGTCAGGAGCTGCTTTAAAATGAGCATGCGAAATTCAATGGAAAAGATTTAGTTAGTCTTTCCTTAATCGTTTTGCAAAATCACCTCAAGGACTCAGCCCCCTTCAACCAAAATGACACGTGAAAAACAAAACTTCTTTATGGGAAAAGTAGTCAGTAATGCATAGAGTCACTAATCCTTCAATCCAGGGAATCTGACTGTTCATGAAGCAGTTTTTTTTTTTTTTTTGTATTTTCTGTCACAGTTTGTTGGAATTTGTAGAAAGTTTATACATTGATTTTTCTGCAGCACCTATACAAACGATTTTTGGAGGAAAAGCTCAACAACTCTTTCCTCCATTCGTAATGACAGTAGACCTTTGAGATATTTTGCGGTTGTATTTAAGTTTTGTCAGGTTAATTTTAAATAATATTTCTTTCCTTCAGAATGGACGAACTGCCTACCAGTGCTTCGTTCACTATCAAAGAAGTTTCAACAAAGAGCTCAAATCCAGGTAATGTGACACAGAATAGAGACAAAGCCAAGCAAACGCCTGAGACAGACAGATTTTCCTGGACGCAAATTTTCTTTTTCTTTTCTGTTAACCCATACCAGATCTGTCAGCATGAGACCTTTGTTACAGCCCAGCCCATTTTTCTGGACCTCCTGCATGCATACAATTATATGGAGAGAATATTTTCATGCATTAAATCAAGAATTGTTATCAAGTTAGAAGTTTACACTTGTGTTTTTCTAATTGGTTTATTCACTTTTTTTCAAATATTTACATGTTATTCTCGTAACAATTATTGCCATTTCATGACAATATCATTTCCCACATAATTCATGGGCAGCTATTTTTTCTATGTGCGTACTTTCCAAGTTATAATTATGGATTTTAAATGAATTGCGTCCAGGGACAAATGAGTCAGAAGTCTTATTGGGAAAATTTGGACCAAGGCCGATGTTAACTTTTTTTCAACTCAGATACCAAAATTGTTCTTTTTTTTTTTTTCATGGTTAGAAAAAAAGTTAAAATTGCATTTTGTGAAAACACACACACACAAAAAAAATTGGTATCTGATGTGGTAAGTGCTTTAGAATGGCAGAAGCTTGCAATTTCCCGGCAGAACTTTCAACTCTTTGCCCTGGGCTCAAGACAAATACTTCAGTTATGAAGATGTAAGTTTTCAAAGACAAGCAGCTGAGGTGACATATTGTTCTTATAAGTCCACAGCCTGATAGCTGTTGAACAGTTTTATATAATTCATAATGTATTTTTGAGTCTCCAGTGGATATGTGTACAATTTTCTTGTGCAGGTGTCAGACTAAGTTAGGCTGATCTCTTGATCTAACCTTTGTGATGTACTCCTCCCACTGGTTCATGTCCAACAGGGTGGTCTCAATCTCACTGATATTTTCAAGGCCAATGTCCCTTCTGAGAAGATCAGTAAAATCAGTTGTCTCCCTCTCCTGTTCACTCTCCCTCTAGTTGGGTACCACAATACAGAAAAGGCTTACATCATACTAAAAGATGACTTTAAATTATGTTCTTGTATAAAACTTTGATTTTCAGACCATGGACCGCAGAAGAAGATGCCAAGTTGATCAGCCGCACAAACAGCATAAAAGAGGACGTGGGCTATTTTGCCTGGGCAAAAGGTATTTTACCATATTTTTTTTTCCCCTTCATATCAGATATTTCCGTCTTACTTCCTTATTTCCCTACATTTTGCTCAAACACAAAGATTTGATGAGAAAACTGATGTGGTGATTCATGACTGATACTTTTTGACTATCTCTCAGCACAAATTTATTCTTTCCATATTGCTGTTAGTTGACATACACACCACAACTAACAGTTACCATGGAGAAGCTGGCTATAGAAATGGTCAGTGTTATAGAAGTCTGTTCTTATTGCATGAAACAGTTAGTTCTATCAGATGTGATTACTACTCAGTTATAATTCTGTAGTTGTTTATAGTCAGTGATGAAGTTTTTCCCCTGATATTAAATCAGAGCCCTAACTTGTGCAATGACTGAATAATTCTGAGCTATAATGACTCTTGTCCTGCAGTGTCAGCACTGATGGATGGCCGCAGTCCCAAAGAGTGTATGCAGAGGTTCACCAAGATTAGTCCTTCACAGACACATGGAAGGTGGACTGAAATAGAAGATGCCGTGAGTCAGTGGTTCTATGTAGTATTAAATGTTTCTCAGTAAAAAAGCTTGACTTAAAGCTTACTATCATAGTCTTAGCACAGTAAATGCCTGGCGTATGAGGGACTCATTGATTTCCATCATAAGAAAATAGTTTAAAACATTTGACATGTAGTATCTAGGTTAAAAGTTGTACTTTATTTACTTTTTTTTTTTTTAATTACCTAATCCACAGATGTCCATTTTCTGACTTTTTTTTTTTTTGAAAACCTGATTTCCTGGCTGTCATCTACATCTTTGCTGGTCATCTGGATTTTATTAGTTTTTTTTTTTTTTTATTGAGTTTTTGCCCAGCAGTTTGTTTGCTTGTGACTTTATAGATATTTCTAAATGCATGTGCTACGACAAGCATAGTGTGCAAAAATTAGAGTATAAATAGGTCCTTGTCTTTTTTGCACACATGCAGATAGACATTCCTGATTAATTATGTGTGCTACACAGTGTATGTAGGTGCATTTCCATTGTCGGAAGTGAATTTTTCAAACCTTGGATTAAGTTAGTCTGTTCATTGTTGCATATTCATGTCCCCTTCACCTGCTTTACAGTAAGGGGCAGAAATTGTGATATCATCAGCAGTTTGCTGTAACTGTTTGGTGACTGTTTAGTGTGTAAATGATTGTGTTGTTGTGAAGTGGTTTACATTGGGCTATTTTCCTGATATTCCTAACATCAGATTCCCTTCCTTATGACACTTGAAGGGTTTCAGGGCATAATGCGACAAATGCCATTTTTGAAAATTTTGAGTGATATCCCTCAATACTGGGAATGGTGATAGTGCTATATGGTAAGGAATTTCCTCTTCACCAGACATAACTAAGCCTTCCCGGAAGTCTTCAGAAAATTCTAGTGCTTGTTGGAGAACTACTGGAGAACAAATTCTCATTTTTCAGTAAACGGCAATTTTGGATTTGTCTCAGTTTGCCCTGAAATCTTTCATTTGTTTAAAGGTATGTTGTATAGTTGTTATCATTTCCTACTCAACTAGCTGCTGGTTCTTCCCTGCTTTTTAGAATTTGTGCATAGAACTGTTATATTATTTCATTTTTGAATAACAATGTAGTGACATATAATCATTTACTGGATGTTGACAGAAACTGGTGACAGCTGTAGGAATGGTAGGCCAGAGCTGGTGTAAAGTGGCCAAACTGATTGGGACCAGAAATATGATGCAGTGTCGAGAGAGGTGAGTCACTGGTGGACATCAGGTGTCAAAACACTGAAGTCAGTGAAATATCAATCACTGTTTAGGCCTACAGTGAGGGAAATATATAACTGTGTATATGAGATCCGACATGTCGAACTCCGGCTCTTGTCAAATTTTGAGCATTTGGAGTTAAGCCTGTCACTGTGAAGGTTTTTTATTTCCCTTTCTATGTGTGAAAAATTTGTTTGCTCTACCTTAAGTAGAATTTGAGATATTGGCAATAGAAGACGATGGGGATGATCTGTTGCTGCAGCTAAAGTTATTGCGAAAATGGCCGATCACTTTTGTTAATCCTTATTAATCGTTATCAGGCCATGCTGCTGAATTACAATTTTTGGGTGTTCACCCAACCTATTTCAACAAATTTAACCATCCAATGCATTTTTAAATTGGTATAGAAGAGTTATGTGTAGAAAAAAAAAAATTGCATTAAAAATTCATTCACTGTTGAAAAGGTGATTTCTCCTTTCACCTGTCTGACGAGCACCCAATTTGATTGTGTCGCATCTCATATGTAGATTTCATGAGCAGGAAATGATCAGTTACAGAAATTAAATATTTTTTCCTTCCACAGCGTTTCACTGCAGTTTGTGTTTTTGAATTCATGGGGTCTAATTTTTATATCTGTTTTTTTTTTTCAGATACCTTAACTGCCTGGCCCCAGGTATCAATTTTACTTTCTTCACCTATGATGAGGATGTCAAACTATTGAAATTATACAAGGAAATGGGCTCAGGTGAGAATCAATCACCAATGGTTTTTCTCTGCAGTGTATGTGGGAAATTTCAGATCTTGGTAGTTTTCTGTTTTGTTGTTGCTGCTGCTGTTATTGTTTTACCTAGTGCTGTACAGAGATTTTATGTTTTCTCTGTGACTTTGTTTTTCAAATTCATATATTATTATGTCAATGCAGAACCTCACTGATACTAATTACCCTCACTGATACTGAATTACCATCACTGATACTAATTACCCTCACTGATACTGAATTACCATCACTAACACTGAATTACCATCACTGACACTGAATTACCATCATTGATACTGAATTACCATCATTGATACTGAATTACCCTCACTGATACTGAATTACCATCACTGATACTGAATTACCATCACTGATACTGAATTACCCTCACCGATACTGAATTACCATCACTGATACTGAATTACCCTCATTGATACTGAATTACCCTCACTGATACAGAATTACCATCACTGATACTGAATTACCCTCACTGATACAGAATTACCCTCAGTGATACTGAATTACCCTCACTGATACTGAATTACCCTCAGTGATACTGAATTACCCTCACTGATACTGAATTACCCTCACTGATACTGAATTACCCTCACTGATACAGAATTACCCTCAGTGATACTGAATTACCCTCAATGATACAGAATAACACTCAGTGATACAGAATTACTCTCACTGATACTGAATTACCATCAGTGATAGTGAATTACCCTCAGTGATACTGAATTACCCTTACTGATACTGAATTACCCTCACTGATATTATATTTACTATTTATTTCAGTGAAAGATAATAAACTGACTTCTGGTTTTGGAGTTGATTTGTCATTTTGTCCCAAAGAAAAATATCAGCCTGTTTAGTTTTGTTGCTCCAGGTCAGCTCTCCGTCTCTCTCTGGAAATTTGACATTTCTATTTCATTATTTTATGCCCACATTGATTGCTTTATCTTACTGTCCTTCAGCCTGGACCAAGATGATTCCACACTTCAAGGGTCGCACGGATGCCATGCTTTTGACCAGATATCGACAGCTACAGAAATGGCAGCAGGAGATGGAGTGGTTTAATAAACAGTCGGTAAGAGAATAAAATGAACTATTTCTGTGTTGCTCTCTTAGGTCTGATGCTTCTTCAGTTTTGCTTTAACTCTTTAGAACCCATCAGATGGTGGAAACGTCTGGTGATATTTACAATAAATTTGTTGCTATCAACCCAGAATTACATGTTTAAATTCACATGATTTCCAATACAAGTTTTTCTCATTATAGAGCGGGCCAAGGATATTTTATATATCTGTTTCCAGCTGCTTTGTCTTATTTTTTAATTCATTTTTCTTTTCTGTGGATTTGTCATTGTTCAGTCAATGAAATGTCAATAACTTTTTAAGCCATTCTGCCACTGTGAAAAGCAAATGCATTCTATTTCTGATTGAAGATTTAAATATGCAAGTAGTAGATTTGTTCTGGTCAGCCTCCTTAGAAAACGATTCTCTTTATTTTTTTGGTCAGAGACTAAGAATATATTCCTATTTGATCAATATGAAGTTTAAACAGTTATTTATCATGGAACTAGAGTTTGTTAGAGCTCCTTGAAACTATGGATAGTAAGTTTGTAGCAAGTAAATCTTTGTTGAAGATTTAACAGAGGAAATACCTCTGGCCCTGGGCAAATGAGTCGGAAGTAGCGCTTGGAGATTTCAAGTCAGGGCTGTTTTTAACTGAGATAGCAGAAATTTTTTATTTGTTTTCTA
>JBCAUA010583522.1:0-16301 GCA_038406235.1 Peronia verruculata
CCCCCCCCCCCCCCCCCCCCCCCCCCCCCCCCCCCCCCCCCCCCCCCCCCCCCCCCCCCCCCCCCAACCACCTAACATTCAGGATCAGTAATATTCTTTGTAACTAAACATTATGAGCAGGATATCATGAGAACTCACCCGTTCATTTCTGAGTGTGGACTCATGCGTAGTCACCGGTCGAGTCTTGGGATGTTTAGTGTGGACAACTCCGCCACTTACTTGGAAATTACTTGTCCTCTTGTCTTCATTGTCAGTCAGCTGATGGGTGCAATCAGTGAAACAGGAATCGTAAATAATTTAATCTAACCCTAAATCTTACATAAATCTTACACCCCCTATGAAGCCATTGGCCTGATAAGAAACTCCCCCTTTCTGGAGTCTAAAACCAAGATCTAAAAACTCCAGGGCCTAATCCAATATCTCGAATCAAATCAAACAATACGATTTGAGTAGTTGAAAAGAAAACAGAGAACAAGATCCCTGAATCAGTGTGAATGAATAATTTCTTGCTCCTAATTTCATTCTACAATTTTGTACTCTATGTAACATATATATTTATATTTCCTTACCCCGGAGAACTTGGTCTTGATGTCAGCCATGGCTTTCTTTCCTTGCTCCTTCATCTGTAACAACAATAACAACAACAGTAATGACCAAAGATACCAATAATCTTTTGTGCTCTAAATTTTGCTTATATGCACTGGCTATATCATGTATGCCAATGTTTGTAAAATGCGAAACAATATATGTGATGCCTTGTGTATCAGTCAGTTTATGACAAATGCACTACGTTATGTGCATAAACTATAGTTTCCATGTCCCTCACTTCATGTGATGTGCACTGTATCAAATACATCAACATTTATTCTGTGGATCATATCATGACATATGTCTTGCGCCCAGGGCAAATGAGCCAGAAGTTGATTAAGGAAATTTCAGATTACAGTCGTTTTAAACTATTTTCTGGCTGAGATACTAAAAAGTTTTGTTTTCTACAAAACAAAAATTCAACCTTTTCTAACCTGAAAAGAAAAATTTGGTATCTGAGTTGGAAAATAGTTAAAACCAGCTGTGCTTCACGATCGCCCGGAGTGACTTCCAATTCATTTGCTCTGGGCATGAGACATTTGCACTGTGTCACGTGCACCTATTTATGTTGTGTACATTGACAGATTATGTGCATCAACCTATGTCACGTACATCAACTTTTGTTACATTCATCTCTTTATGAAATGATCATTTAGTAGGGGTCATCTACAATAAAAGCTGACCTAACTCATGCATAACACGGTCCCTTGTCAGAAATGCTACAGAGACCAGACAAGCCTCATAATATTTTCAAATGAAGAATTAAATGCTTTGTTTCAAAATTTCATTTTCTATTATCAAAAATCTCTAAATGTTCTATAAACACTTCAAACATTAGAATGTAGAAACAGAAGTATGAATTCAAGCATGTGTACTACAATTTAAGCTGGGACCCTCTTAGCTTTGCCTCCTTTTGAATGCTTTGTCTGGCTCAATATCACAGAGATTTCATTGTGATTAAATATTCTTGTTTAGCAAAAATGAGGCAATAATATTCTTGAAGACAGACTCTGCAATTTAAGCTTTCTGATGACTATTTTTCTTATAAGCTGTTTATAAAATTTCTAAAAGACATTACAATCTATGTAGGCCTACTGATAATCAGTATATGTATATGTAGAGAGAAGAATCATAATGTGTGTTTCTGGATCAGTTTTGTTTACCAAATTCACAGAAATCTCTATCAGAGATAACGCTATATTCCTATTTCCACATAGCCATACGCTATATCCTTTGGGCACATACCTATAATTCCAGCTTTCTCTTTTGTTTTTCATGATGCAAAATAACAGAATTTTCTTTATCTCATACTTATATTACTGTTTTAAACAGACAGAAGAAACTGAATTTTCTAATGGCTCCCTATTTCCAAATTCAAAGTTTCAGTCTTTACGGCATAAGAATCAGAAAGAATTCTCAAGGCCAACAAAGCAAGGATGAAATGGCTCTAAGCTCTAGGTAAAATTGTAAGATATGCTGTTTTTCAGTCTTTGTGAGGCAAGGAATTGTACAAATGAAGAGATGGAGGAGGGGAAGGGCGATACAGATTAGCATAAAGAAAGTAAGAGTTAGAAGAGATTCAGCTATGTAGTCAAATGAATCAGAAGCAGAAAGTAAAATTTATGTAAGAGAGCTATATTTTGGTGTTCATTGTCAAAATGACATAGTATTATTAGAATGACATCTTCAGATAAAGTAAGTGAATGAGACATTTCATGCATAACATGGAGTCAGTAAGCAAATATCTCTATGACTTCTGGATTTATGACTATATAGATATATTGTACATGAAAAACACATTATACCAGATTTCTATGTGAGTATCTTGTACATCTACAGTAAACATGTACTTGAGACAAAGAGAGTGACTAATGGTATGTGATTATTCTGATGCTAAGTTAATGTAATACTGTGAGTCTACTTGTAGTCTGACCCCTTTATGAAGATGGGTCATCCTGTAAAGGCCACAAACAAAACGGAACATCGTCAATCAATCATCAGCCAAAATTATTCAATAAAACCAATGTTTTGAATGACAATACAAGCAGTCTAAGAAACCACTGAGACTACCGGTGAACTGAATCAAACAGTGATGGCATGTAACCACCAATACTTAACCCGCTAACTGCTTTATGCTCAAGAGACATTTGGACAGGATACAACTTGCTATCCCATATGTGCCCGAGTCTTAAATGTCATACCAAGTTTGTACAATATTTGTGTAAGTAACTGAGTTATACATATTTTGTTCAATACTAATCATACATTTGTTGTATAAACAATTATGATCCTTGAGCTGGCAGGAAAGGTGTTAAAGTGTACACCTTAAAATGTGGTACACAAATCTTAGGCATACACTAGTATTGCACAGCATGCTGTTACAAGAATATTTCTCATTTAAGACCCACTGCACACACCAACAGTAACTGGATAAAACTTAACTCTCTGCAGCTCAGAGTGACATACTGTTTGATATGCAGTTTAAGAATGACCTCAAAAGACTTTGAAAGCCGACAGCATTCTCGGTGTTTTACATCAGAAAATAATGTTCTTTGAATGTAGACCAATATTTAATCATCATACATGTTCTCCTGACAATGATATGGAAATCAACCTGCGTATATCATATCAATGCATTCATATCATTTTGAAAACAACTTTAGGTCTCAAAGGATTAAAGATTTAAGTGATGGATAACCCAATGTAAGACTTGAGCACTGATATAAACAATTCTAACAGGGTGACATGTTTTGTAAGATCTTATGGACCTCATTACAAAGACAGGAAAAAGCTGGAGACGCAACAGACAGCATTACAGTTTGAATAGGAGGCTCCAACACTATCAGAACAATGCACAATACCACAATATAACAGACTGCAACATTCACTATCATTGTACAATGCAAAATATCACATCATAACAGGTGGTAACATTCATTCTACTATACTAGTACCTATAACACAATGCACAATATCACAGCATAAAGGCTTCAGACATCAATCCTTTCAATGTCTCTATTTCAGCTCCCAAGTCTTGGCAGAATATTCAGTAAGCAAAGTTAACTACCCACTGGACAAAGAACACTAGAAATCTAGCTCATATGATGGATATATGAGATGTGACAGAATGAAATCAGGCACTCATCAAACTGAGGCATTCGGAGAAATCACGTGTTTGTCAACAGTGAATGAATTTTAAGGCAATTTTTTTTTTCCTTCACAGAACCCCTCTATATCAATTTAAAATGCTTTTCAAAGTTAAATTTTTGAAATACATTGAGTAAAAGCCCAAAAATTGTAATTTAGTGACATGGGCTAAAAAAAGATTAATAGGGATTTATAAAAATGATCGGCCATTTACTCACTAAATTCAGCAGCAGCAACAGGTCATTCCCATCATCTTTAATTGTCAATAGCTCGATTTTTACATAAGATAGAACAAAAATTTGTTCACACAGAAAGGGAAATGAATAATCGTCACAGTGATACCAATAACTCCAAATACTCAAAATTTGATGAGACCCTGATTTCATCCTGTTGCATTTCATATATATATTAGAGTGTCTGTAGACATGTTAATATAACATTATGTATAAGCACAGGACGAATATGGTGGAAAGGAATCATATGTATACATCAACAACTATGAAAGCTCCATATTTCACTTTTTTTTTTTTTCTTTTCAGCTTTAAATGTGAATAAATGTTGTAACAAACAAACACTTAAATCAGAGAATACAAGGATGGGTGGGGAGTGGTGCACAAAGTGCTAGTAAAAATCTAGATCACATCAAATGAATGGGTCACACAAAATTTACATGACCAACAGATAAAAAAAAAAAACAGAACAATTCAACAAGAGACTGAAGTTTCCAGCATGCAAGTGATGACATCCTAGATCACCCAGAAACTAAGGGCAAAAAACTTCACACCGGGTCTCTTGACCAATGTTCATCTGAAACTGGTCTCATGAGATAGAGATAAACACCCCCCTTAGAGGTTGAAAAGCACATAAACACCTGGTCTCAGGTGATTCTGGGAGGTGGGGCTGGGGGTCAGAAGGTTGGGAGGGGGAGAGAGTGCAAAGAATGACATCTGCTAAAATCTAGATCTAGATCACAATCAAACTAACAGGCCACAAATAATAAAAATTATTTTTGGTACATGACCAACGAAAAAAAAATCCAAAAAAACTTAAGTTTACAGCATGCAAATGATGACATCATAGATCATCCAGAAACTATGGGCAAAAACGTCACATAGGACACTGGATTTCACTGACGATGAACATTGACATATATAAGATATATGCCTTTCCCCCAGAGCAAATGAGTTGCAAGTGGCGCCAGGTGAGCTCAAGTCACAGCCGTTTTTTTTACCGTTTTTCACTATTTTCTGACAATGATACCAAAATATATATATTTTTTTTTTCAGATTTAAAAAAAAAATACCAAAATATTTCTTCTTTTTTTTTTTCTGATTAAAAAAAGGTTAAATTAATGTTTTGTGAAAAAAAAATTAAAAAAAATTAGTACCTTATGGAAAGTAGTTAAAAACGACCAAAAATAGTCGTATATCTTCGTTGCCAGGGGCGACTTCCAACTCATTTGCCATGGTCACAAGACATATATGTATGCTCATATTGTAGCTGCAGGATTCTAAATGGCTAACTCTGAACTGAGGTTTATTTCTGTTTTTTTCCTTATTACGAATCACATCACCAAGCACAACCTATAACTAATTTTCAGGCAAACTGACCCATCTGCATAGATCTTATTACTGCCATGCTGTATATGGTGGCTTCAACAGCCATTGAGAGTCACTGATTCATTTATAAAGAAGACACAATAAGCATTAGGATTTTGGTAACGAAAGGACTGAAAGATATAACTACTGATGATGAACAAATAAAAGTAAGATTTTGTACAAATCACAGAGATCTGATGAGTATTCAGATAACTGACTCAACTTGCCAAGCTGTCGGCTACTGTCTGGCTTAACGAAGTAGAAAACTTAACATTGCATTATTTCACAAAGGAATTGTTAGGATTCTATCACTATTACAAATATCTGAAGGTCATCAAGGGTAAGCATGAACTAAGCTCTTCACACTAAGAATTTAGGTGCCATCTATTTGGGCCTATTGGTCCAGCTTAGACCTGGAGTCTATTTGGGCCTATTGGTGCACCTTTTTCTCTCTATCCGTGCATAAGAAAGTTATTGTATTCAATTAGTTATGTAACGTGTAGGGGGCGGGGGGGAAGGGCCCTCCCCCCCAAAACTACAAACTGATGCTCCCATGTGCAAGTCAATACAAAATTGTTTCGCCATTACTATGTGGTGCAACTTTTTAATTTGCCTATACTTCTTCATTGCAATACTAGGCCTTGGTAGACACTCCGAAAAATTTAACCTAACATTTCACACATTTTCACAACTGGCCTTACAATTTTTGCTCAAAGATAAATCAAAATGTCTCGAAAAACACTGGGTGTTCAGCACCTTCAACAGCTCAAATGTTCACCGACTAGAACATAAAGGAGATACAAAATAAACTTGACAACTTCGGCAATGAAAGGAATGAAAGATGTAATCATGAAGAATGAATAAAGAAAAAGTAATCATTAATGATCAACAATTAAAAGCAAGATTTTGCATGTAATCACAGAGGTCTGTTGATCTCAACACCACTTTGACAGCATATGTAGGTGCAATGGACAAAATATTTATTGGATGCAAATGGCAGGGGAAAATTACAGCAGGCTGAAAATGGCAGGAACTTCTGCAGGCAGGACAAACATTTGTGCTGATAACATAGGGAGAGCATGGTAGAGAGCACGGTGATGAATGTTTTTTACCAGCTTAGTTCCTACTCTTTGCCAGACATGAGAGTTTTTGAACAATTGAGGTGTCCAAAAAAAAAAAATCATTTTTACACATTTTGCTTGCAATGTATACCATATAATAATTCTGAAAAATTCATGATGTAAAGAAAGTATGTCATCACAATTTTTTTTCAAAATTTCCAAAAGGATTTTCACCCTCCATTTTCCATTCTGTACATTGTTTACTCAACAACTTTGTTGTGTCTGGCAAAGGGAAGTAACTGAACTGGTGAAAAACACTCCCCACTGGGGCAGTGGGTCATGCACTATGCATGTTTCACATGGACGGGAGTGTCAGGGTCATGTGACTTACGGAATGGACAGCTGTCGACATCATTGGTGCAGCCTAGAGGTTAGAGGTTAATAGAAGAAAATGCACATGACACAATGTTACATGTTAGTGATTTGGCACAAAACAGTGTGAATATAGCCAATGTCACCCAAGAAATAGTTAGCACTGAAGTTGGCATAGCAAAATGAATATCAATGTGATTCGTCAAAAACCAATTAAAATAGCACAAGGGGGTTGGCATTTTCATTCCAAAATAAGCAACCACTCCCTACAAAAAACAAAAAAAGCAGCTACTCCCTTCAAAGTCATTGTAATGATATCATCTTAATTGTCTGATGCAAGAAAAAAAAAGATATTTTTGAAAAACTGATCCATAATGTTCAAGTTCACATGATACAAAGCTTTCAGCTTCATCAACTACATGTATCAATGTCTATACGATAGTGCTGTGTGTCTCTTCTCATAGAATTGGGTCATAAATTCCTTATCTCAATTAATCACAGAGACTGCAGTAAGAGGGATGCAATTTGAAGAAATATGACGAGGATCAAAGTTAATTCTTTAAAATGATATGATAATACTGTCACAAAAAAGACAGATACAAAGAATTATAGAAACTGGAAGAAGTAATTGAGTGAAATATATATGTATAATAGACACATTATGTACAGAGAGAGATACACAGAGTGACTGAGAGAGAGAGAGAGAGAGAGAGAGGTGTGAGAAAAATCAGCACAAGATCATTGGTAAAACACTTGCATGAAGTCATTTTTAGTAATTTTGAGAAAACCAAATTATTTTGTCTGGCTCAAAGGTGAGATTTAGGCACAGTGAAAAAAAAAAAAAAATGACTCATATTTTATTTTCTTCTTTAACCAATGATGTATATGGTCTACATATATGACATTCTACATTTTTCAATACCCGTCAAATATGATTTGGGACAATTGTGTTATGAATGTGGCAAAAAGAAGATGAACTGGAAAACCAGACAATGCTGCATAAATCAGGGATGTCAATCTGTCTACATGAAAAAATAGGAAAAGTTCCTGGCTTGCTCTGTAGTAACTCATAAAACTGAAGCATGTTAATGGTAATAAATAATACCTGATCTGGGGTAGAAAGAGAAATTACTGACAGCCAAAAAAGTAGGAAACCCTACTAAGGTACGAAATTTGACATCCCTGATAAATAGTGATTGAAATGGAGAGAAAAACGTCAGTGGAGTGAGAGAGAAACTGGGGACTGGAAAAGTGCTGTGACAATGAGGAAGCTGAAATGAGGGAAAAGCGACAGAGATGAAATATCAGAGATGTGCCCAGAAAGAGCAGCATAAGAGGAGGAACTGCTGTATCAGATGACTGGAAGCCGAGTGAGCAAAGCCAAGGCAAACAGACAACATATCAGTGAATGGAGACAGAGAGAAACTGTGCATCAGAAAACAAACTCATGTTACATATACAGTGGTCAAGATGAATGACGGAAATACTACTGAGAGGCGGTAATGTCAGAGAGACAAAGCAAACATGACACAGATTTATGTCTGTGGAACAGATGAGAAAAAAAACCAAAAAACCCAGGTCAAATGAGACTAAGGATATGGGTACCAGGATGACTGAGTGATTTATTTCTATCTCAGAGCAGACTGAGTGAAATGAGTCTGGTATCAAATGGGACTCCGAATAGAATCTTGGATTTTACTGGTGCAGCAAGAAAGAATACGGAATGGCATGGCATAAAAGTTAATAAATGAATATACATAGGAAGAAACCTGTCAGACAGAAGACGTTCTCGCAAAAACAATACATAACAGCCTAGCATGATAATCTAATAGCATTACACATTATGATATGGTTTAAAAATTAAAAAAAAAGAAAAAGAAAGAAAAAAAAAAAAAAGAACAATAGGGTAAGAAACAATCAAGAGAAGAAAAATGGCCTAGAAGCAGCTGCCATGTATAGAAGTACAGCACCTAATGTTAATCAGGCACATGTATGAGTGGAAAGCTGTTGTCTCAGTGTCATAATAGGCAGCCAGACAAAAGACAGGTTTCAACTCCCCCATAACAACAAAACAGGGTAAAGACACCCCTGACTAAGCCATCTACATGATGATGCTGAACTGAAGGCATCGGCAGTGCCAAAGACTTGATTGATCACATCACAAAAATTTGAATGACAACAGATACAATGATGACCAGTTTTGTAGCATTTTTTACAAAAAGTTGCAGAAAGACCGACCAAAATAAAATTTTAAAAAAAATTCACTATTTAACTAAGGCGCTTTTTATTTAGCAGCGTCTCAGTAAATGAAAAAGCTTCAGAAAGACAAAACAAAATAAATCAAAAAGTATCACTGTCTAAGAAAGGATAGCTTCTCTAGCACTGTCTCTGCACCAGGGGCCATGGCAACAAATATTCCCACCTCTACAGTAATACACGTACATATAGTGAGAAAATGTCAACACTGGTGATAAGGAAATATTTCAAAGATAGGGAGGAATCATTTTTTCCCTTATTGTTTTGTCAGACTATAATACAGAACTCACAAATTCAGACTTTTTTGGTTTCAGCACAAAGATCTCAATGCAAGGTATATAAATTGTCAAATGTTAATATTTAATAATGATATGCTGCTATGTAAACCATCACCTGTATAAGCAGGAAGCCCCAGGTCTTTTTTTCAGTTTTTCCTATTTGAGTACTATGTCCAAAGGTCTAAATGCAATGTGCTACAACTGTCAGATATATACTGACTACAATGATAAGCAGATACATATATATTCCATGGTTTACACTATTTTTCTTTATGCAAAGAAGCTCCAGGTGTATATGAAAGAAAGGACCAATATTGCATCAGCATGCAATCAGTATTAGTTCTCAGCAAGACTATAAGGTATTCAAGTAGAATTATTGTTTCACTATTTAAGAGTTGTCAAGAGAAAAAGAGAGAACTAGTGGTCACTATAAAGTTACTGCTACATTGACAGAAGAGAAAGCGAAGTTTGATAAGTCTAGAGACAAGTATCGACAGTCCTACAATAGGACATTGCGTCTCTTGTATGAAAGTCACTGCTATGTTGAAACAAGAAAAAATAAAGAGACAGAGTGGTCAGGATCCTATAGTAATGAGAAATAGTTTCTCTAATATTAAAGTTGATGCTACATTGTGACAAGAGATAGCAAAGATTGGATAAGTTTAAAGACAGTGTGGTCAGGGCCCTCTTTAATAATGAGAACTTGCATCTCCACTACACAGTTACTGCTACACTGAGAGAAAGCAAGGTCTGATAAGCTTGGAGCAATATGGATTAGGGCCTTAAATATGAGAAACCATGAAAAACTACATCTCCAGCACAAGCCAAAATTAGAACAGATACCTTGAGATTCTGGCGTAATTGGATGGCGAATCCTAACTGCAGATGACAACCAAGGATCAAACCTTAGTGTTCAAAAGTCGAACTAAACAATCATGGCCTAAAGAATTACTAGCATTTATAACAGCAAATTGTTTACCCAAACTGTAAAAGTTACAAATCATATAGAAACGCAAACAGTATAATTAGTCAGAAAATATGAGTTTTTTTTTCTTTTGAAACCCCCGGACTTTGGGTATCGATGAAACTAAGACTTTGGAATGGGTGTCTATTTGCATCTTAATTTTTTTTCTGAGATAATGAAGGAATACACAGCTTAAAGTTAGCAATAAAATATGATAGAGAGTAAAACATTAAAAAAACAAAACATCCACTTAATACCACATACATTTCTATTTCTCAAGTATTCTTATCAATGAATCGTAATGAACAGATATTTATGTGCTATCTTTAACTCTTTTGCTCATCATGAGCAATAACAATATATTCTATTAAAACAAATTTAGATGAGACAATTGCTACCAGGTGGTCAATATAGATGCCGTGGTCTACTGCTACGAGGCTTTCTTTCCCAGACTACAGGAAGCTAAACATTCTTCCTGCAAAATGAAATATTTGTTATGGAGTCCAAGTTTGTTGTACAGTGCATACATCTGAGGCCAAGAATCCTTCTCCTACAATTCCTGTGCTTCTAACTCCTGCAATTTCTAAATGAATAAGCTCTTATTCTATTTTGCTCTTGCCTTGTTTGTTTTTTTTTAAATGGCCTAACCTAATCTCCCTCCAATAGCCTTTCCTTATATGGCTTCACATCTCCAAGTGTTCTTTGTCCTATCACTGTGTTTCAAGTAGTGATCAAGTATGAGTTGGGGGAACCAGAATGTCAGCAAATTTTAGTGGATCCATTCAATTCATATGAACGTTAAGGACGAGTTACCAGTAATAGGTTACACATACGTAGGGAGACCTGGAATATAACAGCGAATTTATTGTTAGTGGACTCCTGTATTTCATGCTCATATTTAAGGTGTGTTTCAATCACGGGTTATGCACACTGAGGGAGAATACGAGAACTGGGCCATACAAGATGTAATAACCGGATGATGGTCAATTATGAACAACCAAGGTAATGGCTGGCATAATTGGAGAAAAAGGGATGTAAATCCCAAATATGAAAAAAAATAATAATAAAAATCTCAGTGACAACATGGTCAGTATGCTCAACTAGGGTTTTTTTTTTTTTTTACATTAAGGCCAAAGCTGGCAGTGAAAATCAAGGTGGAGTGATTTTGAGTTTTGCGTTATTTCCATACTTTGAACTTCAATTGCATGTTAAAAGGTGAAAAAACTATTTCAAAGACATAAAACCATTGCTCTTGCACAATGGGTAAGTGCTGATAAGACTTATTTTTCATAAAAATGCTTTCATTTCATATCCCACTACAGTGAATTTTTGTTTTGTTTAAATCTTTCTTAACTGAGGAGGAACTCACAAGGTGTTGTGGGCCATTTGTTGTAGTAAGTCCGTAACCCTTGAAGCAGATAGTGGACAGCAAGCAGTACAGGTTCGAGAGATAGGCTAAACAGCGATCCATTAGAAAGGAAAGCAACAGCCAGAGGGCAGAGAAAGAGCTCGAAGAACTGGACTGGAATTATAACAATGTTGCTGGTGCATTCTCAATGAGATGGTAAACCATGGTGGGACATATGCATCAACCCAAATTGAAGATTTTGTCACATCTTTTTTCTTAAATCGAGTAAATGTTTTTCAGAGGTGCTTTGTAAATCTTTTCCTTTCCATAATGTGATAATTTTTATATAAATTGTAGTGGCATTTTTAGGAATACATAAAAAAAAATAAAAAAATACAGAAATTTGAATGTCCAGAAAACGATATTATATATCTTTAATTGGATGAAAGGAAATTTCTGCAAAGGGGGGGGGGGGGAATCCAAACTGGTCATTGTTTATACAGATTTCCATGGTAACCATATATATTTTTTATAAACAACTGCTCTGGAGCATATGAGGATGCCTAGTCTATGATGTTTATCGCTATAAAAAAATGCTCCAATCAAACTTGTGACTTTTGCCTTTCACTACCAACCTTGGCCTAAATACAGTTTTCCTAGAGAAGAAATAAACTCATAATCAAAGTTTCCCATTCTTCTGTTAAAAAAAAAAATCTTTGCAAAAATGATTCAGTTCTTATTCAGATGATGAAAATTATTAAACTATGAAATAAAAAGGTAAACCCTCATGCAAAATTAAATATAGGGATCAGAAAAACAATCCCTGGGTACCTAAGGGAAAAATATAAAAGGACAGAATGTTTTTAAGATTGCAACCAATACGAGATGACACTAGACAATAAAAGCATTTACAGGGCTGCCAATCTGTTTAAAGTAAAAAAAAGAGCAATGTAGTTATAAAATATCCATGGATAATGAGAAACCAATGACAGCTGAAAAGTTCCGTTTTTTTTTTTCACACAAGAGTAAGGAAATTTAACATCTATGTTCAACCCAATATTTCATTTCCTCGGATCTTTTGTTTTCTCATCTCTGATGATCTAACTATGGCTAGCGAGCGAAACAGCAACACCTTTAACTATTTGCACCAACACCAACTGTGTCACTAGCTTGCTGCATTTGCCTCATCAAGCTGAGATCAGTATCACAAACAAATAGCCAGTTAGTCAGATCTTCATTTCGTGCATAGCTTCAGCATACATGTTGCATTTTTAAAGAAGTTAAAAAAGATGGTCGATTACAATCAAATGACCAGAAAAAAAAAAAATTCATAACAAGACTTGATTTTCCAAACTTACCTTGACTTTGAATCCATTCCAACCTTTCTTGCCACTTTTCTGATGATTACAATAAAAAAAAGACGAGGAATAAAATAAGATGAGATATGAGAATTAAATATAAACTTTATATCTGTTCTCAAATGGAAGGCATAAATTCATATGAATGTTGTATGTAGATAGATTTAAATGTACATGGATTTAACTGTATTGAGTAGCATATGCCAAGACAGATTCAAGATGCATTGCTGCAAGTTCATTAGCATCTGCTAGTGGATTTTCTGTACAGAATGACAGCAATAAATTAATCAAGAAATTGTCAGCAGACGGTGCCAATAATCGTGGAAACTGGTGGTCATGGAAATTAAATAATGTGGATCATACAATAGTAGCAATGATATTCATTGATCACCTACAGCAGTAGGTTACCCCTCCTCCCCCAAATCATCTTTAATTACCAACATTTCAACTTCTACTCAAAGTAGAAGAATATTTTCTCACTAAAGGGATAGGAAATGAATTTGTTTCAATATAATACCAAAATAAGTCAGTGTATAAAAAACTGTCAAGTGCATGATTTTGTCATGCTGTGTCTCATATAAAATGTTTGTGTGGCAGACAGCCAAGGAGAACTGTGAAGCCATTTTGGAAAACTGTTTAGGTCATTACCTTACTTGCACAGTGGTGAGATAGCTGGTATCATAACTTAAAAAAAAAAAAAAAAGGTTTATCCACTATGGACTGACCATGACAAGATGGAACACTCCATACACCTTAAGGGCAAAGAAGAACTGTGAAGGCACTGCAGCACTGTGGAAAACTGTTTTTGTCAGTAGTCTTCTTGTGGAGTGTTGATTATGGCAAGTTTCATAACTGAAAACCTTAAAAAAAAAAAAAAGACACACACACACAAAAAAAAGGGGGTTATGCCACTTTCGACCAACTGTAACAAGATGGAACACTCCACTCACCTTGAAGGACTTCATCCATTCCTTGTATTTAGACTGGGAGTTCAGCTTGTCTGCGTAGTAAGTGGCCTGCTGCTCAAAGATATCCTTGAAGCCTCCACCAGCATTCAGGATCTCCAGTCTACCGTAAATAAACTGGCAAAAACAAAATTAGAAAGTGTTTTCATTTTGTCACCTGTCTGCCCCATTTCATTTTCCACAAGAGATGAAATGCAAATCTATACCAAGAATGATACTGTGTCATTGAAAGTGAATACAGACATGCATATTTACAAGGCTGACTGCATGCTATATACTCCTGCATTGTTCTAATTGAAGTGTTGCAGGGCAAAACGTGACATATCCAAAATCGCTATTCAGAGAAAAATGGCGGTTTGTTCTCCAGTGGTTAGTATTTTATCATTAAGAACTAGTGAAAACTTTCGGGAAGGATAAGCAGCGTTTGATGAAAAGGAAAGTCTTTACCACACTGTACTATCACAATTCCCAGTATTGAGGGGTATAACTCAAAATTTTCAAAAATGGTGTTTGTTGGGTTTTGCCCTGCAACCCTTCAAATAAAAAACATAAATAAGACTCATTATATGTCTAAAGTCTAATTTCACTTATCCTAAAAGCACAAGATATTATTAAAAAAAACAAAAAAAAACTCCAGTGTTCTAAAACCTTAAATTTGGTCACTTTGTGCCCCTTGCAGTTCCACTCCTTAGTGTAATGATGAAGCCTTATGTTAAGAACAAGTCACTGTATACTATTCTAGTTTTTTACTATTAATTTTAGTTTCCTTAAATTTTGTTATTCATTAAATCACTATCCTTTTTCACTTTTAGAAATGTAAGTATAAGTGCAGCTGAAATACATTTGAGTTGCTTTGCACTGATGAGAGTAGGTCTCAGGATGATGAATTCATTTCCTGCAGCTGCCTTGGACAACTACATAGGAAAAATATCTGATGCCCAAAACATTTTGCATGACTGAGATTTTGGATGTTGTTTCAATCAGGTGGCTATGTGTTACCTTAGATAATTGGATAATTTACAATACAATATTGACCTATAGAGTTCACAGATTCTGGGAACTTTGTCAATATCATCATAATCCTAGCAATAAGTTATTTTGTTTTGAGAACATTTTCTTTAAAAAAATTTAAAAAACTCATTCTGCCACAGTCACGAGCCAGACTTAGATGAATAAGAAAAAAGATCCAGCTTTCGTCTATCTCTTTCCAAATACAGACCAGCTCTAAGAATTTTCTTCACGAGCAACTTATGGTCCACATGCATGGCACGCTATTGTTACTTCACAACATAAAAAAAAAATATATATATATATATTTGAGCCATTCTGTTATGCTCAAAATATGTCACATGATGAATGAAATCCAACATAACAACCATTTCTCTATGTGATACATCTTGCTTAATCTGAGATTTGACTCACCTGCTGAAAGATCTGCAGTGTCAACATTCCTTCCAAAAAGGCTTGTGTGGACTGAGAGGTGCGAGTGTGCACGAATGCCTCCGGGTCAAAGGTGATAGGCTCTCCCAATCTAAATTTCAGGGCATCTCGGTAGCCACCTGCAGAACAATAATTAAATCACTGTATACACAATACCCACAATTTTACATGAGTTTTACAAAAAAAAAAAAAAAAATTATCAAATGCAAATTCCAATTTCAGGTGAAATATGTATATGACCAGGTGAAATGGGTCATATGTCACAGGGAGTTTTGTTGAGGAAAGTAGATTTACTTGACTATGGAGTTACAGGAGTTAAATTTAAACGATTTTTTTTTTTTTTTACCAGATTAAGTATACTTGTTTTTAGTTCACTTGTTTTTCCCTAACACCATAAATATAATACATTATAACAAAAATTGACATCAGATTTATTTTACCTAGTCTTTTGTATGTCTGTGAAGTCAGAAACAGTGTAGTAGAAATTTCAGAGAATTTCTTAAATTGGTCCTAACAGTATCCTCTCCACCTCCCCTTGAAACCATTTCAAATTGCCAAAAGTAGTTTAACATGCTTTAGACAAAGGATGACTCCCAATTATTTCCACCCTCCACGAGAATGCTCCATTCCACGCTCCAGCAACCAGGGAACCATAACAGTTTAATTTTTTTTTTTTTCATGTTCCTACTTCCACTTCCATCATTTTATAATTATTTGCAGAAACAAATTAAGGGTTTTGGGGGGGCAAAATGAGACATATTCAAAATTGCCCTTCAGAGAAAAATGAAAATTTATTCTCCAGTAGTGAGTATTTTTTTCTGAAGACTTTCGGGAAGGATAAGTCGCATCTGGTGAAAAGGAAAGTCCTTACCATATAGCACTATCACCATTCCCAGTATTGAGGGGTATAACTCAAAATTTTCAAA